>OVBE01000228.1:0-59081 GCA_900406425.1 Iberis pinnata
TTTATATTTGTTAGTAAACCCTAAACCACAAATCATTGACGAATGTGAATTATATAACATGTGTTAATAAAGATCCTCTTTTCAATCCAAAGTGAATATTAAAAAAATGTATGTATCTACTTTATAAAATTCCAAGTGCTATTGAGATGTATGTTGAGAATTAATATACAATGTACTCTAAGTAACTCATTAGGAGTCTAACTCACTTTTTTTTTGTAGTAAACAATAAAGAATAAACCCTAAACCTTAAACCCTAAATGGGTTAAAGAGAGAACAATTATTACTTTTTTAATACAAATGATATCTAAAATAAAGTTACGGAGGGTAAACGCGGCTACGATGTTTTTTACGCAGCTATGATGTGATATTACGGGTGAAATGATGATTTTAACTCTTTATTTCGAAAGGGGTTCTCGTTTAACTAATAGTCAAATCTAATCTAACTATGTTTTTAATATTTTTTAGAGAATCTCCAACTTATCACTATAATAAGTGTTGAAATCACACTATTTTTATTTTTCTTATAGCATATAACTCAGCTACAAATTTCAAATGTTAAGTTGACTTATAGCATATAACTCAGCTACAGACTAATGTCCTTCTTTTTCTTTGAGAACTCAGCTTCTCTCTTTCTGATTGTTTGTTCTCTTTAGCAGTAAGCACTAGTTCTGCTTCTTCAATCTCCATTTGGTCGAGTTGATAAGCTTTCTTGGTTTTTGAAAGTTTTCAGCAATACTCCTTGCTAGCTTCTGTTTGGGAGTGAACATTGGTTCGTCCTCCAGGTTCTCCATTTGATCAAGTTGATAAGCTTCCTTGGTCCTTCGAAAATATTCAGCAATGCTCCTCGCTTGCTTCTTCTTTGCAGTGAGCACTGGTTCTTCTAGTGTGATCTCCATTTGGTCTTGCGGAATGTTGTAAGATGCTTTGGTTATGCAAAAATTTTCGGGAATGCTTCTTATTGATGCTCGAGAAATGTTAAGTGCCGTGATCCTGAAAAAGCAGTAGACAATTCAAAAATTAGAAACGTTTTCAACATAACCAACAAGTCATGTATTTCATCAAAAACCAAATAGTGTGAAAACGGTTTAAACATATGCTAGTAAGTGAAGAACTATCAAAACCGTTTATCAAATCAAAATTAATAGAGGTAAAACCGAGTTTGATGATCAAGGAAGTTTGGGAACTAAAATCAACTCGACTTTTTGACCTAGAAACATTAGAACAAAAAACTTAGAATCAAGAGAGTTCATTGGTCGAGCTTATGACCTAAAACCAAATTTCAAAACAAAATTTCAGAGAATTGAGGAACCAAACCCGAATTTCTTCAAAATCTATAAAAAAAAATCAGAGGATTTAGGAGTTTAGAACTAAAAACTGAGTGAGTGTTCTTTAAAAGCTTGGTAAAATCCGCAGGACTTGAAACTTGAGAAATTATATGCTTAATCTTCAAGAAAATAGAATGAAAAACCAAAGAGTTTGATAGTGTAAGAACAATGGTATTATGAGAATTGAGGTGAAGAAGGGTGTTGAACTCCCTTAAGTAGATTTTTGTCCGAAAAAATATGTGGAGGAGATGTGGCCTTGGATCATGTGGAGGAGGTTGGTCCTTGGGTCAATGATTAATTCTTGAGATTTTTGGCTTGGAGCAGCATGTGAAGAATGTGGGACCAAGCTGAAAAGAGGTGAGGCGCATGGGTGTGTGATTTTAAGAACACAAAATAGGGCAAAAGAGGTTTTTTATTCCAAATCTGTGTGTGAGAATGATACAACATGTGATAAGTCTCGGGTACGTGATCTTTTGGCGGATTCCATAGTACGAAAACCTAAGACTACTAAACCTAATTGAGTCGCAACTCGCTAACAAAATCAGAAAAACAATCTAAAGCCCTAAGTATTTCTGGTGCGAAGAGAGTTTATTGTGGAGACACAAACGATTGAAATTTACACCACCAGAATAGTACCAATCTTCTTGCATAGTGAAAAGATCCAAGCTCCGGTAGAATGTCTCTCTTTAAACCACATCGCACATGGCCACACCAACGCTCTTGCAATTGAAAATATCTCTGTATGAGAAACTTGTGACCTTTAGGATAATGTTTTTAAGGACTTCCGGCGGGAAATCGAGAATATGTGGGTTTAGCATCATTTTTTCATGATCAGTAAAATGAATTAATGGACATATGAAGAGAAAGTGTATAGATTAAAACCGAAAGATCGCGAATGAGAAGACACGAAGATGAAGAGAGGCGAAGACGAAGAGACACAAGTCTTTGACTTGTAACTCAACCATCCTTATTAAATGTTTATATAACTCAACTGTATCGTTAAGCTAAGCCAGCCATTCAATAGCCATATAACTCAGCCAAGCCTCAAATGTTAAAAGGTCCGATTTATTTTGACCTTGGTAACGTAATAAGGGCTGAGTTATTTTGAACTTGGTAACGTAATAAGGGCTGAGTTATTCTGACCTCGGAAACATAGAGAGAGCTGAGTTATTCTTACCTCGGAAACATAGTTAAGGTTGAGTTATTCTGATCTCTGTAACGTAACCAGGGCTGAGTATTTGTCTTTTCAAAAGTATATTAGAAATGAAAGCCCATAGGCTCAATGTTATATAACCCTATGTATTTTTCAATTTTCTGTGATCTCGCGTCTAATCTTCTATTTTTTCTGTCAATAAATCTCCGTTTGATTTCATATTTTTTGGCTATAATGGCAGACAAGTATACGATCATTAGTAGTAGTGCGCCGGCACCTGACCAAAAACATTATTGATTATCTGTCAATAACTTCCCTTTTTATATTTGTTAGTAAACCCTAAACCACAAATCATTGACGAATGTGAATTACATAAAATGTGTTAGTAAATATCCTCTTTTCAATCCAAAGTGAATATTAATAAAATGTATGTATCCACTTTATTGAATGAGAATTGATAATGCTATCGAGATGTATGTTTTCTTACGGTTACTTTAAACATAACATGTAGATTTGGGAACGAGTTATTTTATATAGGTGACTAAGTTATTTACTCTTCGATGACCGGGTTATGATATTTTACGCTTCTTTCTACATTATATTGCTATTTTATATTAGAGTCCTCATTCGAAATTCCATGGAAGAGCCCACCCCATTCTGGAGTGACCGCATTGGGTTTGTTGATAACTGGTTCCAAAATTTATGGAAAAAACTCGATTATAAGGATTTCAAAAAAGACCCGGATGGCTTTGAATTTTATAAAGCGTATAAAAAATTAGTAAATGGCAGGATATCGAAAGCGCTCCAGACGAAAAAGAAGTGGTTTATAGATCTGGATCACTTGTACGAGGTGCTTCAAGTTGGCACCGATCATTGGGTGGCGTATCACGTTCATCTGCGGGAGGAGGGGATTGATTGCTACGACTCAATCATTGGACACGTAACACCAGAAAGTACGGATAGAGTGGTGGAATATTTTCAACCGCTACTGCAGGTGATTCCACGGTTGCTGGACAGATATGTTCCACATGACATACGAGAACCTATAGGAAAAAAAGTTTTGCCTTGCACTAGATGGATGTCAAACACATTCCACAAAACCATATAACTGGTGATTGCGGGGTGTTTGCATTAAATTATATTGAATGTCTAGCGCTTGGTGTAGTTTTCTATGGTATAAATGATAACAATGTTCAAGGTATTCGGGCGAGTATGGCAGTAGACCTCTTTGTGGATGGAGGATATAAAACCCTCTTGGATCTGGTGTCTCTAACCTAATCTTGTATTGGAACTGTTTGAATATATCTATAAAATGTGCATATCTTACTTAAAAACTCTGAAAGAATTGTTAAAATCGTATGAAATTGGCTAAGTATAGAATTGAACCTCATTCGGTCAACTAACAAAAATAGGGTTGGGTCGTTGGAAAATGGTAACTCAACCATACTCAGAAGCAAAAAACTGCAATTGATATCTTACAAAACTACTTAAAACAACAACAAAACCACACAAAACATCAGTTCAACAAGAATGAATCAAATAATACAACCGATATACCTAATTTTTGTGGCATTACTGTTACTATAGCTCAGCCTACCGATAATATAACTCAGTCCAATTCTTTTAAATAACCCGTCCCATTAAAAAAAATACATTTATACCAAATTGCTTATTGAAAACATAACCATTCGAATAAGTCAGTCGCATCATAGAATTAATTCAGTTACATCGAAAATATAACTCAACCTTGATATTAAAATAACTCAGCATTTAAGTTAATATAACTTATTCTATCATTAATATAACTCAGACTTGGCCAAAAAAAATACATCTATACTAAACTGCTTATTGATAGTTATTCTGACACTTGAAGGTAGAACGAACGGACCAATGTCACCGAGAAAGTCCCTATACAACTGTCTAAATTTTCTACTACTTCGGGTGTTGTTTGCCCATCTAAAGCAGAACTCTACATCCTCTAATGTCGGCGTCGAATAAATATATGTTTTTCTTAACCTAGTTACCAGAAACAATAAGTACCCGATCCATAAGCTCTTAGTGTGAGATGATGAATAAGATGAAGAAAATAGATGGAGAAGTTGATTACCAAAGAAGAATCAGTAAGAATATCTACAATGCAAAAAAATTCAACACCCTCTTTCTCAAATTTAACCTTCCACATCATCATCCGTAATGGATGATGACATGGCATAGATGCTGACATGGATGATGACATGGCAAAAAGATAAGTCAGCCGCAATATGAACACATAACCCAGTCCAAGTAAATCATCCATCAAATGCAACATAAGTCAGTCGCAAGGTGAATGTTATTCTAGTAATTAATCTTTCTCAAATTAATCAGTCTTAATATGCTGAGAAACCATAAGTCATCCATATCTTCAACTAAATCAGCGGTCACATGAATGCTATTCTAGTAATTAATCTTTCGCTAGTAGGTCAGTCGTAAACACGATGAGTTGAACGTTAATCCAGCTCTTTACGGCTGAGCATAGGTATCTCAGCCGTATAAACATCCAATAAGTCATGTTCATTAAATGAGCTTACGAAACATAACTCACCCATCTCTAACTATAACTAAGTACATTTTTCAACAAGTCATCCCGCCAAAGTATAATTCAGCTGTAACATGAGTACATAAGTCAGTCGTAAACACGTAAGTTAACCATATTTTCGTATGTTAGCCGTAACGTAGGGTGACTTATGACCGTAAGTCAGCCTTTTACACATTAATCAGCCAGTTTTTGTAAGTAAGTCGTCACGAGCGGGTGACTTATGCCCGTAATTCAGCCAATTTCTCTTAACTCAACCAGTTTTTGTAAGTAAGTCGTCACGAGCGGGTGACTTACGCCCGTAAGTCAGCTAAGTTCTCTTAACTCAGTTGGTTTCAGTAACTCAGCTGCAACGTAACCATAACTCAACTGTATCGTAGTAAGTAGTGCTTCACGGCTGCATTCATTAATACACGTAAGCGAATTCCTACGTAGCGAATGTCATTCCTATAAATACGTTTTCTGTCACAACGTAATATAATGGTACGCTGAGCATTTAAAAAATGCAAGTAATAAAAAAAAAATTATATGGTTCTAGTCATTTGTACTAAAATGTATGGTAGTTAAGCTATCTTTCCATATTGTAATAATTAGACAATAAAATTGCAGTAACTCACGTGAATCTCCAATAATTTTCTCATGCACAAAGTGGGGTCCTATTTTTCTCGCCAGATCTTCTTTTGTTCTCTTCACTACCTCCAAACTTCCCAAGAATATCTCTCTCTCTCTCACACTCTTATTATCTCTTTTTCTCTCATCTCTCTGCATTGAGAATCCTCCTTAGGAAAATGTTGAAGAAAGCAACTTTTCTGCCATTGAATCTTTCACTTGCTCCTTACTTTCTTGTCGTTGTAACGTTTCTACTGTCTGGTATTGTTGTTCATGACATTGAAGAGAAGAAGATTCATAATTTACATTATAAGAATATTTATTCTTAAGTGACATATGTGTCTTACGGTTTAATTATAAAGATCAAGTTGATATTAAAGTTAAGGATTCTAATATTAAAGACGACACCGTGATGGATCGGTTTCAGGTAAAAGTCATTAGAATTCGGGTGTATTGATAACCATCTCCCCTTACCATGTTAAAGCCTCTCCTCACCACTCATTATATGTACGTTATATACATACATATATTAAGTGATAAGTTATGAATGAATTAATTGAGTTTTGAGTTTTTTTGTGTGATGTAACATCACAATCAATACAATAAGTTACTCAAAATAAAAGAATGAGGAGAGTATAAATAGATGTGTTTTTCTCCATCAAAAAACACACGCACACACACATTGAAAAGTAATTAAGATCAAAGGGGAGATAAAGTCAATTGACTAAAAGTTTGGATCTAAGACATCAAAGCATGGATCAACAAGGTTAGTAGTTTCTTTCTTGTACTTTAAGAAAGAGTATGTGGTTGGATTAAAAACAAGTCTAGATAATCTTGGAAATTATATTTCATAAATAGAAATCATAAAAGCAAAGTTTACATACATAACAACATATGGTCTCTCAAGAATGCAAATGTAGCTTTTAGTTCATGTTTCTCTCACAATCTTGATAAGTCCTTTTTATTTCCTCAAACCGCTCACCAACCATTCGAACCAGTCCTCAGATCGTAATTTAAAAACATAGTTTTTTTTCTTCTTCTTTATTGTAGATTTATTAAAATGTACCAATAGAAAAAATCGTTTATTCATACTCCCTATATTTCAATATATATGTAGTTTAAGATTTTTACACACGTATTAAGAAAATTGTTTAATTCAAAATATTTTTGTGATAAAAATTGTATTTCAAAAAAATCAATCAATAATAAATTATTATGAAGAATACAAATGGTCACAAAACCTAAAAATACTAACTAAATGGTTGTGGTCCATTGATTACTACACTTGAGGAGAAGTAGTTCTATTAGTTCAGGCTAGAGATCGATTTTCTTTGGGTGTGAAATTGAAAGCATTTCCCCTAAGCCACTCGAAGATGGTGTCATGCATTAGGCTCTTTAAAAATCCGGTGAGTGGGCTATTTGACGGTATCACTCAACTGGTTTTTTTTTTTTTTGTAAACTAGGAAAGATTAGGGGTTGAGACCCTTAATTTATCTCAAAAGTATTTTCCAATATAGCTAATATGGTTTGCAAAATCGGTACTGGAACTAAACAAAAATTTTGTTTCAAATTAAGTGTTATTTTTCACTTTTCAATGTAAAATATATAGTTTTTTGTTAGGTTTTTTTTAAAAAACTAGGAAAGATTAGGGGTTGAGTGGTTATATAGACGACATAATATGACTCTTAGATTCTTGTGAAATCCTTTGGTCATTTTTCAACCTTTGTTAGGATCTCCTGTTTTTTGTATGTTGAAATTAGGGTTTTAAGTTTAAAGTATAAAGTTATTTTAAAATTTCTCTTGCATTAGTACATTACCATTCTCTCTTTGTCTTCAAAATATCATCTTGAGTTAAATCAATAACCTAAGCAACATATTTAAATATTAACAATTATTACATTTTTTATAAGGTTTTAAAAAGACAAACTTATATAGGATTTAAATATTTACCTTTGTTGCTGAGATTGGAATCAATTGCATTTTTGTATTTCTCTTTTCTCTTCTTGATTGATACTGAAAATGCAAAGAGTACTTTGTAAGTAATTTTCAAAGTCTGATTTTAAACTTTTAGCATATACTATGTTTAGGTGAAAGTCTACCTCACTGTTAGAAATTTCTTCTCTCTCCCTTTTTCTACTATTTTCATGTTGATTTGTAGCACTTTTATACATTTTCTTCTTCTTTCTCTTCTTCGTTCGATTTTTCTTTTTCATCCTATTCTGCTATTTTCTCCTCTTTTTCTTTTTCTTCTTCCTTCTACTCATATACTGTTTTTTCTTCTTCTTCATGTTCAAAAGTTTGATCATCTTCTTTTTGTTTCTGTTTAAAAAATTCATCATCATTCTTTAATTTTAAACTAATGTATATAAATTTGAGATTGCAAACAAAACAAAGGTTTATAAAACCTTATAATATCGAAACAGTTTTAAAAAAGTTGAAACAGTTTAAAAAGCTTTTAAAAGGATTTATAAAGATGTGATATTAAAAATAAGTTTTTCTTATTACCTTTGAACCACTAGGTCCTGCAGTTTGTCTCTTCTTGATCTTATTTTCAAGAATAACAAACAATTTATCAACTTTTTGCTCTAACATTTTGATGATACTAGAAATTTCACCATCAGTTTCATCATCCTGAAAAATATTGAATAATATACATTAACAAACGATTAAAAAAATGATAAATTTAAAAAGCTACCTCATCTTTTTCAATTTCATTCAAATCTTTTCCCAACAAACAAATATCATGTTGTAAACCTTTTTGTTAAGTCTTTCAACAGTTTCAAACAACTATTCTGAAGGTTGATTACTTCCCTCATTGATGAATGCCAATGCATTAGAAACATTTACTTCTCCCCTAATCCAATTAATGGTTGATAATCTATATCCTTTCTCAATTAGATCAATTACTTTCATTAAATTTCTGTCACTGTCATGAAATTGAAAAAGAAAATCGTTCCACTCCTCTTTGCACCTTACTATGCTATGCACCTCAACCTGATAACAAAAACTTATAAAACTTTATAAACCTTTATAAACTTTACAAGATTTATAAGATTTACTATTTTATAAACTTTATAATAGTTACATATAAAACTTAATAAAACTTTATAAAACTTTTATAGTCTTCATAAGATATTATAAATCAACACTGTAAAATGATTTTATCAAACTTTTGTAAAACTTTATAAATAAAGAGAAACTTACATTTTCAAGCCGTTCAATCTCTTTGTATTCCCCCATTTTCGAAAATCTCGTTTTGGACCACTGTAAAGAGAATGAAAGCAAATTGAAATCTGACCTAACCCAAAACTTAGCTCCTGGTTGAGGTATTGAATTTAACGTCCAACTGATTATTGCGAGAAGGAATCCTTTGACGTCATAAACTTTCTTTTCCCATTATTTCTCTGACAATTTTAAAACACTGCTATACATTATCTCGTATCCTTTTCTATCCCAATCTTGAGATACATACATATTAAAATCCAACGAATTTAATAAATCTTTTGTAGGAATTAAATGATGTGGGTGTTCGGCTATGATTATCCCTTCAACAATGATGCAAACAGATAATGACAACTTTTCAAGTGTTGCCATTTTTTAGCCTTTGATTTCAGTAGATTTAGTAATTCAATAACAGTAAACCTATTTTCCCCTTTCATCCACTCGTAAGGCTCTTCAATGTGATTAGCAACTGTTGGAATCTTCTTGCAAAGTAATCCAGTTGTCAGATAGAACTCTCAAAGAGAGAATCTCATTGGTTGATTTGCAAATGCACACCATAAATTCCCATCTGGAATCAAAAAATAATTATTACATTAGTAACTTATAGTTTAAATGATCTTAAATTCTTTTATAAGAATTTATAAGATAACATATATATTTGGTGTGTCAGTTTCTTATTGTTTTATAAAATTTATAAACTGACACACCAAATATATATGTTATCTTATAAATTCTTATAAAAAAATTTAAGATCATTTAAACTATAATTTACTAACGTAATAATTACTTTTTGATTGCATATGAGAATTTATGGTTTGCATTTACAAATCAACCAATGAGATTCTTTCTTCGAGAGTTCTATCTGACAATTGGATTACTTTACAAGAAGATTCCAACAGTTTCTAATCATCTTGAAGAGCCTTACGAGTGGATGAATGGGAAAAACAGGTTTACTATTAATGAATTAGTAAATCTACTGAAATCAAAGGCTAAAAAAATGGCAACACTTGAAAAGTTGTCATTATCTGCTTGCATCATTGTTGAAGGGATAATCATAGCCGAACACCCACATCATTTAATTCCTACAGAAGATTTATTAAATTCGTTGGATTTTAATATGTATGTATCTCAAGATTTGGGTAAAAAAGGATACGAGATACTGTATAGCAGTATTTCAAAATTGCTAGAGAAATCATTGGAAAAGAAATTTTATGACGTCAAAGGATTCCTTCTCGCAATAATTATTTGGACGTTAAATTTAATACCTCAACTAGGTGCTAAGTTTGGGGTTAGGTCAGATTTCAATTTGCTTCCATTCTCTTTACAGTGGTCCAAAACGAGATTTGCGAAAATGGGGGAATCCAAAGAGATTGAACGGCTTGAAAATATAAGTTTCTCTTTATTTATAAAGTTTTACAAAAGTTTGATAAAACCATTTTACAGTGTTGATTTATAATATCTTATAAAGACTATAAAAGTTTTATAAAGTTTTATTAAGTTTTATATGTAAATATTATAAAGTTTTATAAAGTTTATAAAATAGTAAATCTTATAAATCTTATAAAGTTTATAAAGGTTTATAAAGTTTTATAAGTTTTTGTTATCAGGTTGAGGTGCATAGCATAGTAAAGTGCAAAGAGGACTGGGAAGATTTTCTTTCTCAATCTCATGATAGTGACAGAAATTTAATGAAAGTAATTGATCTAATAGAGAAAAGATATAGATTATCAACCATTGATTGAATTAGGGGAGAATTCAATGTTTCTAATGCATTGGCATTCATCAATGGGGGAAGTAAACAACCTTCAGAACAATTGTTTGAAACTGTTGAAAGGCTTAACAAAAAGGTTTACAACATGATATTTGTTTGTTGGGAAAAGATTTGAATGGAATTGAAAAAAATGAGGTAGCTTTTCAAATTTATCATTTTTTTTTTTGAATCGTTTGTTAATGTATATTATTCAATATTTTTCCAGGATGATGAAACTGATGGTGGGATTTCTAGTATCATCAAAATGTTAGAACAGAAAGTCGATAAATTGTTTGTTATTTTTGAAAATAAGATCAAGAAGAAACAAACTGCAGGACCTAGTGGCTCAAAGGTAATAAGAAAAACTTATTTTTAATAACACAACTATATAAATCCTTTTAAAAGCTTTTTAAACTGTTTCAACTTTTTTAAAACTGTTTCGATATTATAAAGTTTTATAAACCTTTGTTTTGCTTTTAATCTCAAATTTATATACAACATTAGTTTTAAACTAAAGAATGATGATGAATTTTTTAAACAGAAACAAAAAAAAGATGATCAAACTTTTGAACATGAAGAAGAAGAAGAAACAATATTTGAGGAGAAGGAAGAAGAAAAAGAAAAAGAGGAGAAAGTAGCAGAAGAGGATGAAAAAGAAAAATCGAACGAAGAAGAGAAAGAAGAAGAAAATGAAGAAAATGTACAAAGTGCTACAGATCAACATGAAAATAGTAGAAAAAAGAGAGAGAAGAAAGATCTAACAGTGAAGTAAACTTTCACCTAAACATAGTATATGCTAAAAGTTTAAAATAAGATTTTGAAAAATACTTACAGAGTACTCTTTGCATTTTTAGTATCAATCAAGGAGAGAAAAGAGGAAGACAAAAATGCAATTGATTCCAATCTCAGCAACAAAGGTAAATATTTAAATCCTATATAAGTTTGTCTTTTTAAAACCTTATAAAAAAATGTTATAATTGTTAATATTTAAATATGTTGCTTAGGTTATTGATTTAACTCAATATGATGATTTTGGAGATAAAGAGAGAATGGTAATGTAGTAATGCAATAAAAATTTAAAAATAACTTTATACTTCAAATTTAAGACACTAATTTTAACATACAAAAATAGGAGATCGTAGCAAAGGTTGAAAAATAGACAAAAGATACCAAATGATTTCATTAGAATCTAAGAGTCGTATTATGCCGTCTATATAACCCATTCAATCCCTAATCTTTCCAAGTTTACAAAAAAACCCTAAAAAAATATATATTTTACATTGAAAAATGAAAAATAAAACTTAATTTGAAACAAAAATTTTGTTTACTTCCAATACCGATTTTTCCAACCATATTTAATCATTTGATAGCGTGATTTATGTTTAAATTAGCAAAAACCTCCATTTTGTTGAAACACTTAATTAAAGTCATTACTTTTACATTATTACTTTTTTGCTACTTCTTATTTAAATTAATTGGGAATAGTAATAATTGTTTTTCTAAAGCTTTACAATCCATTTTCTAGTGGAATCTTTAGATTCTTTCATCAGAAGAAAACTCATCTAATTACCACAAATTATTACCAAAGATATATAAGATCAATTATTTTCTTTATTTTAAAAATTAATGACTATTGTTTTGAAAAAAATAGGAAAAAGAAGAGAATCAACTACATTGGAGTTGAAACATAAGGAACTTTGCTCAAGAAAGACGTTAGATTCGGGGGTAAGAAGCTAAGAAGAGTCTTAGTTCTTGATAACCTTAGAGTCCAATCACTTCAAATCAAAATCAAAGCAATGACCTCATCAATCACCAATGCACAATCCATTTCAGAAACTCAAATTCCATTAACCTCAGGGATAAAACTTCAAACTTTGAATTACATTGTGACAATTGCTTTAGGAGGGAGAAACATGAGTTTAATAGTTGACACTGGAAGTGACTTAACTTGGGTTCAATGTCAACCTTGCAAATCATGTTATAACCAACAATGTAGGATATGGGTCCGTCGCCCCAGGTCTAAAGGACCAAGCCCAACTTTAAATCCCAACACCGAAGGCCCGTCCAGTAGGATAGACGAGACAAGCGAGACCGCCGACAGAACAGTGCACCTAGTCTCTCTATAGCTCGGCGAACAGTGACCTACGGACTGACTCGCCGGATGAACAGGACGCCTAGCCAACTGTCCTGCATAGTCGAATAATGACAGAAGTAGTATAAATAGAAGATGAACCTCAACGGAGAAGGGGTTGGCTTTTAACGACAGAGAGAGCTTTAGAGAGAAGTTAGAGAGATAAATTGACGACCTGACTTTCTTTCTAATCTATCTAAGTGCATCGGGAATGTCGACACGCTTCGTCTCTTTGTACTTATAATTCTACTTATCAAATATGAACTCAAATCCAGGGGGACAGACGACCCTAGATTCAACAATTGGCGACTCCACTAGGAAACACCGCTTGATAAGGAAACACATCCAGCTCAACGACGCATCAAAACGCATGGCGAACACAGTTGATACGGGAAAATATGTTCATATCGAAGATGTGACGCATCTAGACGGTTAGGACACCGAGGCTGCCAACCACCGGACGCCGACCAGACCACTCCCTAATTTTTATTTTATTTTAGTTACTGTTATACGTTTTAGATTGAATGAAAGTTGCGAAAAAATCACGTAGTAGTTATAAACCAATGTCTTGAAAATCAGACCAGAGACTGAATCAGAAATTATTTTGGGTTTGGGTCAATGTGGTCTGACTGGTTTCGATCGAGTTTGATAATTTTGTTGAATTTCTATATGTATATAAAATTACTATTGTACTCATATTACGTAAAAAAATTCATAATCGTAAATGTAGATAAATTAAGTCTTTTATAATAATGAATAAAAACGTATGCCAAAATTTTAAATATGATATCAATAAAAAGTACTATGGAAACATAACAAACTAAGTATATGATTTTTTTTGTTTGACCCGTGTTTTTTATGGCCCGATCCAAGTTTCTAACCGATTCAATTAGATTTAGGTTTTAATATCAGTTGAATTAGATATTATCAACCCGGTCGGATCCCCAATACGGTCCAATTTTTAAAACATTTTTATAAACTAACTTGGTCAAGATCTCAATGTCATGTGTATAGACCTGAACTATAATAGTAAAAGACAAGTTTTAAAAGACAAAGAAAGTCATCATAGGTCGTTCACATATTTTGTTGTTCTGCAGTCCATGATCAGCGTGCACACGAATGTGATTTAAACTTTGAAGTGTCTGGAAAACATATCTTTTGAAAAATTTTAGAGTATATCGAACAGCTGGTCTCAGACAATGTTGTAGGGTATGGGCTTCGTCTAGGCCCAATGGGTGAAGCCTGTTTCACAAGTCCAACTCAAAAGCCCACCTAAGGGAGCGACGAAGTGAGCAGAGGCGCCGAAAGAACATTGTGCCTAGTCTCCGTAACCATGCAGAACAATGACCTATTGGCCAACCCACCGAAGAAACAGTGCGTCTTGTCACCTGTCCAGCATAGCCGAAAGATGATGAAGAAGCATTATAAAAAGGGGAAGAGCTTCCACGAAGAAAGGGCCCGAAATTCTGAGAGAAGTTAGAGAGATAAATTGACGCCCTTAAACTTTTTATTCTTATATGAGCTCGTAGATTCTGTCGACGACCTCACCTTTCTTGTAATCATCTCTTTCAAATACGAACGCAAATCAAGGGGAACTTTCGCCCTAGATCCAACAAATGTGGTCAATTTTGTAAATGGACTGCAAAACGTGATGAATTTTATTTCATAAAATATCATAATAAACCAAATGAACATAAGAATGCTCTCATCAACATTGTCTCAACTATCTCTCATTAGTACTTCAAGAGTTCCAGATGCGACGAGTTAGTCCCCTATAGCTTACTCATCTAAGTTTGTTGCATTAAGATCACTTGTTTACGTCTTGCTCTGGATTCGAGTCTTCCTCTCTCACCCGATTGCTTTTTAATTGAGAGATCTCTTGAAAATTAAGAAGTTTTGATATAGGGATATAGGGAAAATCTCCATATTTCTCACATCTCTTCCTAATCATTTACCTCATCCTTATGAATCTTGGTTTGATGCAAATGGATTCCTCTCTATTCCAACCGTTGTAGGTTCAATAGTTTTACCATGAACATATCTTCGAAAATTGGAGCAGTTTGTGCATAAAGATTTCAGGAAAGCCTCTCCCCCAACTCAAGTAATTTATCGTCTTGTCCAGCCAGCCTTATCCTTTTGTTGTGAAGATTCAAAGGCACGTAGATGTTGAATAACCACCTTTGATTAAGGTGAGTACACGTTTGTTAGGTGAAGAGATTGAAGTGAGATTGATCTATTCCTTGGATTTGACAACATTTTTCGTGGAATCCCTGTCTAACCTTTTATCAAGCTTTAAAGAGCATAAATTTCTATTGGATTTGTGTTTTAACTATTTAACCTATGTTATTGTCTTAAATCATCTCTAACCCATCTCTATTATAGAGTAAAACTCTATTTTAGAGTGAAATCTTCTCCAACCCAACTCTATTTTCCAATCTAAAATAGAGTTTTTACTTTTCCACTATATAAATGGAGTAACCCTAATCTCCACTCTAAAATAGAGTAAATTATTTTAATTACAAAGTGGTCATTCAATTGTTATATCTTTTGATATTTTACTATCAATTTAATATTTTCATTTTTAATTATAAAATAAAATAAAAATCAATAATTTAATGGATATAATAAAAAAAATAACTTAAACTTAAAAATATACAATAAACAACAACATAAAGTATCACTTAATAATGCATTAGTTGCTCATTTGTGATAGCATTTCGCTAATGAAAATAGTTGAATTAAAGAATTATGTTATGTATATTATTTTTTGATGTAATATAATTTTTTTATATAAATACTATTATGAAATCTTATTATTTTTGTAAGAAATAAAATAGTTGAGATCATTTTGAAAAGTTTACAAATATAAGTTATAGTTAACAATTAAAGTGAGAATGGAATCTATATGAAGTATTCTTTTATAGAGGAAAAAAAGAGTTACAGAGTAATTTTAATATAGAGTGAAAAATATAGTAATGAGTTGGAAATGCTCTTAACCTTACAATTTTGTGTATCCAAGTTTGCCTCTCTTTTTTGTAATGGTTTGATGTGAAATGAATAAGTTGTGAACAAAAAAACAAATGGATACGTACTTACCTGGAAATCGTAAAACTTACTAACAAATATTTATGTAATTGACTTGTTTGTAAGCCCACCTGATTTTCTTTTGTTTTGAGTTCCAAATATATCTCAGAATCTACTTTACAATCCATAGCCCAAGAGAACAACTGAAGCCCAAAACAAAAGAAAATCAGGTGGGCTTACAAAAAAAAAACCAGGACCGGACCCAAATATGTTTTGCTGAAAACTCTAATGAAGAAAGCGAACAATTCGCCGACCTCCTCTGCCGACAGGACTACGGATCCCGCCGATCTACCACTCCGGCGAGCCATCGATGGAGCCTGAGGCGCCGTTCACACTAACGCCCACGCCAACCTCAGTTTTTGGGTGGAGGAAGAAGATAGTCCTGTGAAAAAAGCCACAGCGCAGAAGAAACGACAAGGGTAGGTTTCTGGCGTGGTTAGGAACTCGAAGAACCGCCTTTGGTCCCAATTTAACGTAAGCTCAATACGATCGTGGTCCCCACACCACCATGCTTGCGCCGGCATCTCTTTTTCCTTCGACGGAACATCGCGAACCACACCTCGAGATCCTCACGCTTCAACACGCGCCGTCTGCCATGTTTCACCATGGCGGCTGATCTGGCCAGGAAGAATCACTGGGAGCTGCTTCACCTTCGAACAGAGGCCAGAGTGATTTTCTTAAAGAGGGTAAGTAGATTTTGTCTTGGGGTAAGCTGCAAATAGATCCGAGGAGCTCGCCGACTTTGGATCTCGTCGGTGAGCCCAGGTCGCAGTGCACGGGCGTCGTAGTCAGAAAACAGCGGTCGTAGATCTCTTCCTCCGTCTCTGACTCTTCGAACCGAACGGCGAGAGTTAGGACCGAGAGGAGAGAGAAGTATTTTTTGTGCTTTCTTACCATACGAAGCTTTAAATTTGGTTGTTCTCTAAGAGTAGTTTCTCTTTTGTAGAGTTTGAGATATAAGACCAATTCATTGTGACTCATAGATCAAATGTGACACAAAAAAAAAAACAAAGTCCATACATTTTCTTTTGACACAATAGTTCAAACTTGATCTAAACTATTTGCTACTTTTCAATTTCTTGATATATAATAATACTATTCTTGATGACATACTAATGAAATTTGTAAAATGTAAATTAAGGCAAGACACTCACAAATTAAAGAACTTCTTGATGTTATATAGTATATAGTATATAGTATGATTCTTTCTCTTTGTGTTTTACTACTGAAATAGACCAAAGTAATAGTAAGATTCATTTGACCCCTTTGTTAGATGTTAAAGCAAGCTTCAAGAAAACATTTTATTTACAACCACAATTTGAAATTACTTTTGTAGTCGCAAATTATGAGACCAAAGTGCGACTACTTTGTAAATGGTTTTTGACTACGAACAAACAGTCGCAAATTAGTCTAAAAAATTTTGAAAACACGGAACCAAAAAATTTCGTAAATTTATGACTTGTTTGCGACTCTTTTACTATTCTTTACTGTAGTCGCAAATTCTAAACCACACAAGTAGTCTCAAAGTAGTTGCAAATTTACGATTAAATTAGTAGTGTTAAAACAGTTACAAATTTGCGACTAATTTGAGACTACTTGAGTAACAATATATACAATCTCGGTTTTGTCCCAAATTTGAGACTATGTATACAGTCTCATATTCGTCGCAAATTTGCAACTACTTCGAGACCAAATTGATTTGCGACTAGAGTTCTAAATTCTATTTTTGCGACTACTTTGAGACTACTCTCTTAGTTGCAAATCGAATGTTTTCTTGTACAAGCTTCAAATATTATATATCGGCCGTTAATTAACTGCTCAAAACTTCAAGTAAATCAAATCGATAATCCTCCTTTTTATCCTAGGCATTAGAAATTTCTTTTATTTATGAGATTTTCTTTAAAGTACCACTAAAAGATGTTCAAATTCCAAAAATAGCACTAAATTGTTTTCCCAAAAATACCACAAAAGTAGAACGTGAATTTTAAGGGTCTAGAATTTAATTTTTTGGGTATACTAAATAAGTTTAGGGGTCTAATTTTGAAGGGGGTAAAGTTTGGTTTTGAGGGTTTAGGGTTTAAATTTCAAGTTTTAAAGCTATTTTAAATTTCTAGTATTTTTGGAACAAAAAAAAGTTTTGTGGTATTTTTGAAAAATTGTTATATTTTTGAAACAAATTTAGAGTTTGGGGTATTTTGGAATACAACTACTTTTGGTATTTTTGAGAATTCACATTTATTTATTACTATTATTAAAATCTCTTTCGATTATATTTATTTTATTAGTTGTGTCTAATCCAAAAAATATTCACCAAGTGTCGATTAAATATATGGTGTGGATTATAATACATACGAATTATTAGATTGACCGAGTAAACTTTTTTTTAAGCCATATATTTTACTCCGTTTTTATATTTAGCTAACGATATTAATAAGCTATCTAATTATAGGTAAAATGTCTTCCAAACATTTTTTTATAAATACTACAGCACAGGAAGTCTTTAGTATTCCAAAAGAAATTCTTGTAAAAAAACAAAAAAAATTAGAAAAAGAAAAGAAAAAAAACAAAAAATGAATTACTCCATAATATTTATTTTTATTTTTGTTGTGTGTTTTGGATTGAATGAAGGTTGCAAGAATAATGTAGTAATTGTAAACGAACTTGGTCAAGATCTCTCAATTAATTGTAATGGCCCAAAGGGTTATGCTAGTGGAGTACAAATTTTGAAAGATAAACAAAGCTTTCCGATTTGGTTTAAAGATGATCCTATTCCGGCTTTGGACACTGTACGTGAACACAAATGTGAATTTGAATTTGGGCCTCCTAATAAAAGGAAATTTTATCATAAACTTGAAGTATATCGAGCCGCTAATGTAAGACGATGTGGTCAATTTCGTGAATGGACTGCAAAACCTGATGGAATTTACACTCGAAGAGACCCTACTAAACCAAAGGGACATGTACTTAACTGGAAACCGTAAGACTTACTAATATGTGTGTATTTGACTTGTTTGTATTGTGTCTCATGAACTAAGTCATAAGATCAAATATCTTTTTTGTTATAAATGTATTACAAGATATTATCGTTTATTTAATATTTATGTATTTTCTATGTTTTAAGTAAATAAAACAATGTTTATTTTGTATTAGTTGTCTGTTTTAAGAGACATGTTAGTTTTTCTATTTAGTAACACTGTCTCTTGGTAAGGAATTTTGTTTAAAACCATGACAATGTTGTAAGAGGTAACAAGTTTCAATATGAGTTTAAAAAAAAAAAAGTTTCAAGATGAGTGAAACGATCATATATAATTAAAAATGCTCTCTCTTCCTAAGGTGTCCATATTATCAAAAGAATATCAAAAACTTATGTATATATTTATATTTATTATAGTTCAAGAAAAGAAAATTATAATTCTAAAAAGGTAATCTAAAATGTAACAAAATTAAATAATAAAAATACAAAACACAAAATTTAAGTTACACATTTGTAAGAAAATCAAAATCAAAGATCATGTATATATATTAATTCTTACAATTATAATTGATAACTATAAATATGTAAAAATAGATTATAGATGACCATAACATCTGTTATATTAATAACTTGCAAACTAAATCGTGTAGTAATTATCTCCTCATGTTTGGCGTATTCGAAGACCACGGGTGCATTCACTTCGACAGCTCCATGACCGTCTTATTACCCATCCACCCCCAGATCCTCTTGCCACTCTTGACATTGTACTTTGGAAGCATAGCCCAAACATTTACAAACCATACTTCTCCTCCTCTCAAACTTGGAGCCGGCTATTAAGTCCCTCATACCCTAAATAATTATGGTTTTTTATTATTTGGTTCCCACAATCGATTCCTCGATATGCTTTCATCTCTTGGTTTGTTGTTCTTGACAGGTTACAAATAGGTAAAAGAATGCGTGCCTGGAGAAACTCTTACTCATGTACTCTCTGTGGCGAACCAGACGAAACTCGCGATCATTTTTCTTTCATGCCCATATGCATTCACAATTTGGTCTGAGCTTACCTCCCCCATGCTTCGACATCGTCTCTCGCCTGATTGGAGCAGAAATCGCATCTCTCTTCGCCACCGCTCATTATCCGCTATTGATCAGGTCCTCCTCAAGATGTGTCTTCAAGCCACAATATCTACCACCTCTAACGGGAACGCAATAGCCGTCGGCATGGCAACGTCTATCTCTCATGTGCTCACACACGCTCGGCCATCACTCGCACCCTCCAGGACCGCATTGAAAGCTTCCAATAATCCACAATCACCACTTAACCACCTTCGCCAACGGTGGAATTCTCTACATCCTTAACAACTACATGACACTACCTCATGCACCTTCTCTTCTTCATTGGCTCAGCTACTATCTACCACTTTTTTCATCCTTCTAGGTTGTGTTTCAAGGTTTGTATTCTTTTTCCCAATACTAATTTTGTCCCATAGAATTTTCTAGTATCAGATTTTAACAAAGGACCTTTGAACACTTTCCACACCTAATTTATTTGCTATTGTGTAAAACATTTTTTCACTAACTCTCTTGTACATATGACTTTTTTCTCTTTTAATAATAAATTTAATATTTAATAAAAAAAGCTGAAATACTTTAGGACACAATTAACTCATAGATTTTTACATTAATTATAGTTTAGAAGAAGAAAACAATAGTTCAGAAAATTACTATCATGTAACAAAAATGAAATAATGAAAATAAACCACACAAAAATATAAATGAAAAATGTTGAATGGAGATTGGACTAGAAAATTATCTTTTAAATATAAGTTGATATAAGTTGTAATATCTCTAAAGAAATGGCAATATATAGTATCCAATATCCCTATTATACGTCTTTATCATTTTAAATGAATTTTTCCGAAAAGAAATGTGTTTTATATCCAATCGAAACAGAGCAGAGAGGAAAAACCCTAATGGTGAAAGGCGATGGTGATGGTGACTTGGAGGCTAGGGTTCCTGGAGATGGTCAAGATGCGGCTATGGAGGATGTCTCTGATTTCTCTCGTCCGTCGGGTGATCCTCCGGATAAGGGTTTATCGTGGGCACAAAGGGTTTCAAATAGTTCTGGTGGTGGAGTGGCTAATCCCGAGAGGGTGATTAGTGATTCTTTTGTAGAAGAAAGAGTTACAGTGAGTTTTCCTGATGGTATCGATGGGGATCCCGATGTGGTAATTGGTGATGAGGTGTTGAAAGCGATGAATAGTCTATGGAAGCAGTGTATCGTTGTTAAGGTGTTAGGAAAGTCGGTCCAGATAACGACTTTGGCGAGGAAGCTACGTGATTTATGGAAACCTACTGGGGGAATGTTTGTGTTGGATTTACCTTGCAATTTCTTTATTGTGCGGTTTGAGAAGGAGGAGGATTACTTAGGAGCGTTAACAGGTGGTCCGTGGAAAGTGTTTGGGAGTTATATTATGGTACAAGCTTGGACACCACGTTTTGATCCTTTAAAAGATGATATTGTCACGACTCCGGTGTGGGTTCGTTTGATGAACGTTCCGTTTAACTTCTATCATAAGGCAATATTAATGAGCATTGCGAAGGGACTTGGTAACCCGGTGAAAGTGGATATCAAAACGTTACAAGTGGAAGGAGCAAGGTTTGCAAGGGTGTGTGTAGAGATTAATATTAAGGCACCCTTGAAAGGAACGATAAAGATTAATGGAGAAATGTATTATGTGTCGTATGAGGGCTTATCGAACATTTGCCCAAAATGTGGGATCTTCGGTCATGCTATTCAAGCTTGTCCACAAGAGTTAGCAGCGCGAATTACTACGTTATTACTTGATAAACCGGTTACTGAGGTTGAGGTTGCTAAAACTGGAACTGATGGTTTCAAGGAAGTGAGGAGACAAGGTACGGGTGTGAGTACACGGGATCATATTCGGACGGCTGGACCTATGAAGACAAGTGTTGAGAGACGAAAAAGCTTGGTTGAATTAGAGAAGGGGCAGGGGAGTAATCAAGTGAAACTTGCTAATCGTTATAGTGAGTTGGGTAATGACACGATCAAAGAACAATTGAAGGTGAAAGATGGGAACTCAAAGGAAAATAAGGAAAATGAATACAGTGTAAAGGTATTCAATGCGGGGGTTAATGGGGTGAAGGATGTGGCTCGTCAAGTAGGTACGGCTGGGAGATTCAGTCATGGTATCAATAATAGTTTAAAAGCTAAGGGACAAGGTTACAAGAAGAGTGTGGATCATAAGGGGACTAAAGGTGTTATGAGTAATCCAGGAAGAGGGTTGTGTTTGGACCGATAGGAGGAGAAAGAGAGTTGCTGGTTTCGGGTAAGAGGTTGAGGACTGAGCATGATTCGGTTGGACGTGAAGGTGGTGCGTTTAATGGTGAGCATGATGGTGATGTTAATGCACTCATGGAGGTCGTAGTTGATTCGTCAAATGCGTTAACTGTGGTGGATGCATCGATGGTAGAGAAAATTAGAGATAGTGATCCATCGGAACGGGAGATGGAGGTCTCTAAGGCATAATGGTTGTCCCCAGTAATTCGGTGTTTATCAATCGTTGTATTAATGAATTGTATTTTTTAGAATTTCCGGTGGGCGAATAAACCCAATTTTCGACGTTCTATTCGGTATATGTTGAAAAAATTTATAACTGATTTACTAGCTGTGTTTGAAACTCATGCTGGAGGTGATAGAGAAAGACGCATATGTTATGGTCTTGGCTTTGATAACTCTTTTAGAGTCGATTCAGATGGACAAAGTGGTGGGTTGTGGCTTCTTTGGCGTTTATGTATTGGTATTGTTGTTATATTTCATTCATCGAGTCAATATATTCATGCCAGAATCGAGAATGGGTCGGATATTCTTCATGTTATCGGTGTATATGTGGCACCTTCGGTTACTCGTAGAAGTGGTTTGTGGGAGGAGTTGAAGGAAATTATTAAAGGGATTCAAGAACCAGTGTTAGTGGGAGGTGATTTCAATACAATTGTGCGAGTTGATGAAAGGAATGGGGGGAATAGAAGACTTTCAGTGGATTCTTTGGAGTTTGGGACTTGGATTAAGGATTCTATGTTGAAAGACTTGGGGTTTAAAGGGAACAAGATTACTTGGCGGAGAGGTAACTCGGTGGAGCATTTTGTGGCGAAAAGACTAGACCGCATTCTATGTTGTGGTCAAACACGGCTTAAATGGCAAGAGGCTCAGGTAACGCACTTTTCGTTTTTTGGCCTCGGATCATGCTCCCCTATTTTTACAATTAGAGCTGGAAGTTGTACGGGATAGGCGGAGGCAGCCGTTCCGTTTTGAGGCTGCGTGGTTGGGACATGAAGGGTTCAAGGCGTTGGTTGCTTCAGCGTGGGATTCTCGAATAGCTACACCAAATGCTTTGCTGAAACTTCAACGAGTGCTAAAGACTTGGATTAAGAATTTTTTTGGTAATGTGATGCAACAAAAAAATAAGTTAATGGGGGAGATTAAGGAGGTGCAGGAGAGTATAGATGCACAACAAGAGGATCATTTGTTGTAAAAAGAGGCTGGATTGATGGCGGAGTTGAATGTAGTATTGGAACGAGAGGAGATGATATGGTCCCAAAAAACTCGGGAAAAATGGGTTGCGCTTGGTGATCGGAATACATCGTTTTTTCATACCTCTACAATAATTCGCCATTCTCGGAATAGGATTGTGGCGCTTAAGAAAGATGATAATGGCTGGATTTTTGATAAGGATGAGCTGGAGACTTTAGCTGTTGATTATTATCGCAAATTGTATTCGTCCGATGTGGAGAATACAGATGGGATTAGGCTGCCACGTGATGGTTTCCCACATCTTTCGGGAACTGAGCTGGAGGGTTTAAATAAAGAGTTTTGTGCGGATGATGTAACTCGGGCAGTTAGGAGTATGGGTAAAATAAAGGCTCTGGGTCCAGACGGTTTTCAGCCTGTTTTTTACCAAGACTGTTGGGAGTTAGTCGGTCAGTCGGTGATTTGTTGTGTACTAGAGTTTTTTTGTTCAGGTGTATTGCCACCGGGATTGAATGACGCGTTGGTAGTGCTCATTCCGATGATCTTGAAACCTGAGAGAATTACTCAATTTCGACCGATAAGCTTGTGTAATGTCTTGTTCAAGACAATTACGAAGGTTTTGATGATGCGGTTACAACGATTGATGCCTTTGTTGATTGGACCAGCGCAGTCAAGCTCCATTCCGGGACGGTTGAGTACTGATAATATTGTTGTGGTACAAGAAGCGGTTCACTCTATGAGATATAAGCAAGGTAGAACGGGATGGATGTTGCTTAAACTTGATCTAGAGAAAGCTTATGATTGTATTAAGTGGGATTTTCTTGCGGGATACACTTGAAGCAGTGAGGTTACCAGAGAAGTGGGTAGAGTGGATAATGCATTGTGTTACTGAGGCGTCGATGAGTATTTTATGGAATGGTGAACAAACCGAAGCTTTCAGGCCTTAAAGGGGCTTAAGAGAAGGCGATCCACTTTCTCCGTATTTGTTTGTTTTGTGCTTAGAGCGGCTTTGCCATATGATTTCCGCCAGGGTTACTCAGAAGGTATGGAAACCAATTAGGTTATCTCGAAAAGGTCCAAAACTTTCTCATGTATGTTTTGCGGACGATCTTATTCTCTTTTCCGAAGCGTCGGTTGAGCAAGTAACGGTCATTCGGAAAGTGTTAGAAGATTTTTGCTCAGCCTCAAGGCAGCGGGTTAGCTTGGATAAATCTAAGATCTTTTTCTCCAAGAATGTAAGTGAAGAGTTGGAAGAAATAATTACATTCGTAAGTGGAATACAAGTAACAAAAGATTTGGGTAAGTACCTTGGGTTACCTGTTTTACATAAGCGGGTGAACAAGGACACTTTCGGTTACTTGGTAGAGAGAGTAGCTACGAGGTTATCAAGTTGGAAGATTAAGGTGTTAATCTTTGCTGGACGAGTAACTCTAACAAAGGCGGTGTTATCTTCGATACCGGTTCACACTATGAGTACCATTGCGTTACCTATGTCCACAGTAGATGTGCTTGATAGGCTGTCCCAAAATTTTGTTTGGGGTAGCTCACTTGAGAGGAGAAAGCAACACTTAGTTGCATGGGATCATATTTATACGGCTAAGGATGAAGGAGGGCTGGGAATTAGAAACACTAGACGCATGAATATAGCGCAACTTTTGAAGATTGGTTGGAGATTGTTGAATGATCAAACGAGCCTTTGGGCTCAAGTGTTGAGACATAAGTATCACGTCAATGATAATCCGAGAAGTACTTGGGTGGTTTCGAAGAAGAGATGGTCGCCATTATTGCATTCGGTAATGATGGGAATTATTCAAGTGGTTATTCCTAACATTCGATGGGTGATTGGTGATGGTACTAATGTTCGGTTTTGGGTTGATAAGTGGCTGGGCGTTTCGGTGTTATGTACTCGGGTGGTTAGTGTGTTACCGGATTCTGTTCTAGAGTCAAGTGTACGTGAGCTATGGAGTAATGGTATGGGTTGGAAGATGAATGTCATTGCTCTGTTCTTGTCGGTAATGGATTGTTTGAGGCTCCGTTCGGTTGTTGTTGATACTGTTACGGGACAAAGGGATTGCACTTCATGGGGTGCAAGTACATATGGGATTTTCACGGTCAAAACAGCATATGCATCGCTTTCTCAAAATGATGATCCGAGACAGCATATGAAAGGCTTCTTCGATCGTCTCTAGAAGGTAAAGGCAACAGAACGAGCCCATTTGTTTTTATGGCTTGTAATTCAACAAGTTATAATGACAAATGTTGAGCGGTGCCGACGCAAGTTGAGCGAGTCGGGTATATGTTCGGTGTGTAGAATGGGAGAGGAAACGATATGCATATATTGCGGGATTGTCCATCTATTCAAGGTTTATGGTGCTGTTTTGTCCCAAGAGAAAAGCAGAGATCGTTTTTCTCTGATTCGTTATTGACGTGGATATTTTCTAATCTTGGAGATCATTCTTTGGTTCATGGTGTTGATTGGACTACGTTGTTTACGATGACTATATGGTGGAGTTGGAAGTGGAGATGTAGTGCTACGTTTGGAGAAGTGTGCCGTTGTAGAGATAAAAAAATGTTTCCTAATTGAAGCAGCTAAGGAAGTCTGGTCATGTCATCACTTGCTAACAGGGACGGGATGTAGTGTGGTGAGAGAGGAACGTCTAGTTGGATGGAAAGCTCCCCTACGGGGATGGTTCAAGGTTAACACCGATGGGGCATCTAAGGGTAACTCGGGTCTTGCTTCAGCGGGAGGTGTGTTGCGAGATTCCATAGGCAAGTGGTGCATGGGTTTTGCGGTGAAAATAGGTATTTGCTCGGCTCCGGTGGCGGAGTTATGGGATGCTTATTATGGACTTTACATTGTTTGGGAAGCGGGAGTTCGGTTGGTGGAGTTAGATATTTACTCCGAAATGGTGGTTGGGTTCTTGACGACAGGCATAGGAAATCAACATCCTCTGTCTTACCTAGTACGGTTGTGCTATGACTTCCTTTCAAAGGACTGGACGGTCCGAGTGACACATGTGTATCGAGAGGCTAATCGTTTAACTGATGGCTTGGCGAACTATGCTTTCTCTATACTGGATGGGTTTGACGAGCTTCGGGAGATCCCAAGTGAAGTACTTTCGGTTTTCATAGAGGATTCGAATGGGTTTGTATGCCCTAGACATGTTTGTGTGTAAGTTTAATTTATTTTGACTTTAACGGGAGGGTCGGTTAGGCTTTCCCGTTCCACTACCAAAAAAAAATGATAGTTTCATTCTTATACGCAAATAGTTAATGTCATTTAGTTTTCTGATTATTTGTACACAGGTTCGGCCCATGGCATAAGCGGGTTAAGTCAAGGTTTAGGACCACACTTTTTTGGGAAAAAATCTGGACCACATTTTTTAAAAATATAGGTTTTTGAGCCACGTAGAAAATAATTATAAACCCACAATATATGCATTTGTTTTTTTATTTGTCGTATATCACGTTTTAATTATATTTTTATCAATTTAGCATCCAAAACATAAAAGTAATATACATACTTATATAAACCTAAGATCCACAATCGTCTTAATTACCAAAAAAAATCCACAATCGTGTTAATCACATCTGCCGAAAGAAGCTTCTCTAAACTAAAGCTTATCAAGAATTATATGCGTTCGACAATGTCACAAGAAGATTGAATGAATTAGCTTTACTATCTATTGAAAGAGCTATGGTTGAAGAAATAGACTATGTGAGTGTAATGAACGACCTCGCAGGAAAAAACGCAAGAAGAACTGGTTTTCATAATTAGTTTTTTCTTCTTATCGGATTTGTCGTTTTTAAGGATTTTTTAGTTGTGATTCTTTTTTAGTTTGAAATTTTTTTCAATGATATACCACTTTATTTTTTCGATTAGGACCATTATTTTTGTTGGAACGGTCTTATTTGTACTATATGAAATATGAACTTTATTGGTTGAGTTATTTTTCGTTTTTTCGTTAATGGTATTTTAAAGTAAATGAGATAAATTTAATAACATTTTATATGATTTTTTTTATTTATGTCAAAATCTTAAACACCAATTAAAATAAAACATATGGGATCTATATAAGCAGCTCATCCAATAACCCACATGAAATTGCTAATAGGAGCGTATAACTTTTCGTTTATACTTAGACTTAGCCATAATGGGGATTATGAAATATTAATATAAATTTCAGAACATGTAAGTATCTATATGATTAATACCTTCATTAATAAGAGGGTTTAATGCATGACGTCTTCGTGAAGGCAACGTCGCATCTCAATATATAGAGGATAATTATATTTATTATTGGGCTACAAAAAAAAAACTTGTAAATTTCATAAATTGTTACAATGATATAATTTCACCGTGAGAATCCATTGTTTTTTTTTATATAAAATGTGTTTCGTGTATCTTACATGGAATGTAGGAAATCAAAGTGGCCGTAATATATTTATTTTGTATTAATTTTTTATAATGTTTTTTTTTTGTTGTCAGAAAACAGGTAATTAAGAAGATTAAGACCAAAGTTATATAGAATAACAGTTTCACATACACCTATTTTTGAATATATATATTACATAATGATATAAATGTATCTTAGTACCCTCCTAAGTTGGTGAGTGAAGGTCTCAAACTTCCAATTTGAGAAAAAACGTCGCAAAAGCAGTCTTTCCAAGTGCCTTCCTGAGAATATCAGCGAGTTGATCTTGAGAGAAGACATGAAAAGGTTGTATCGTTCCACTAAGTATTTCATCGGAAATGAAAAGACAATCATTTTTCATATGCTTTGTGCGTTCGTGAATAACCGGATTAGCATTTAAGTGAATCGCTAATGGGCTGTCCAAGTATAAAGGTATTGGTGCAGTAAGAAGTATGCCAAATGAGGACAGCAGATTACGAATCCAAAGCAGTTCTTGAACAGTATCGGACATAGCACGATATTCAGTCTCCGCCGAGGACCGAGAAACCATGTTCTGTTTTTGCTTTTTCCATGAAATCGGTGAGCCACCAAGCTGAATAAACCAAACTATTAAAGATCTTCGGGTGAGTGGACAGCTTGCCTAATCGGCATCACACCAGGCTGTAAGAAGCAAAGACTGATCTGCTTTGAATATCAGTCCTTGACCGGGGTGCGACTTCAAGTATCAGGCTACACGAATGGCAGCAACCCAATGTTCCTCTTGAGGTGATTGCATAAACTACGAGAGAACGTGTATAGCATAGGTTAGTTCCAGACGAGTGACAACAAGGTATATAATTCTGCCCACTAGTCTTCTATACTTCGAAGGATCCATTAATAAAGGACCAGACACTAAAGCAATCTTATGATTTGGTCCATTGGGAAAGACACAGGCTTTGCACCAAGAAGTCCCATCTCTGTGATTATGTCAATAGTTTTTTTTTCCGTTGGCATAAGTACATATCTGAGCTATTCCGAGCCACCTCAAGACTAAGAAAATACTTAAGAGTTCCAAGATCTTTCTTTCGAAAACACTCATTGACATAAAGCTTGAACCTGGAAATCGCCGAAGGAGAGTTACCCGAGATAATAAGATCATCAATATATAGTAAGACATGAAGTTGATCACCATTCTTGTCAAAAGTGAAAAGTGAGTAATCCGGACGAGACTAAATAAAACCATAACTCTATAAAGCAATAGCAAACTTGTGAAACTAGCATCGTGGAGCTTATTGTAAGCCATATAGTGATTTACGAAGGCGACACACCTTCGTTTTATCCTCTGTTCGAAAACCCGAAGGAAGGCGCATATATACTTCTTCATCAAGATCACCATGGAGAAACGCGTTATGCACATCCATTTGGTGAATCTCCCAGTTTCGCGAGACTGCAATTTGCAAGAAAGATCGAACCGTCATCATTTTGGCAACCATAGCAAAGGTTTCATTGAAATCTTCATCTTCAACTTGATGATTTCCAAGGACCACCAAGCGAGCTTTGTATCGTTCAATACTTCCATCCGACTTGTATTTGATACAATATACCCACTTACAACCCAATGCTTTCTTTCCTGGCAAGATTCATTATCCTCTAATGCCAAAATCTCATTTTTCATGGCATGTTGATAGTTAGGATCATCCATGGCCTGAGAATAATGTTGTGGTGTATTGGAGGATGTAATCGCGCCAAGAAATTTTTTATGTGACTCTGAAAAATGAGAGCAAGAGAGAAAATCAGAGAGTGGATAGCAAGATGAATCATGTACCATGTTTGCTACAAAGTCCTTTAGACGAGTTGATCGTATTCTCTGTCTATGACCACGACCGAGATTGTCAGCAAGTTCATGAGTTGTTGTATATGTAACAGAAAAATCAAGAGAAATCAGAGGCACATGATAAGAAATTATTGCATCTGCATCAGGAGTTGGAGCCGTAGTTACTGCATCTTCATCCAAAATTTGAGTTGATGTTGGTATAAGCGTAATAGGTGGAATGTCGGGGTTAGGACCAGTAGTAGTTGGTGTTTGTAAAACAGCAGCAGGAGCAGGAACATTGTGACTGATCTCATCATCAGTGTTGATGACCGACGAAGATAAAGAAGGAAGTGATGCAGTGTTCTATAAGTCTAAAGCAGGGAGAGAATATGGGAATGTTGTCTTAATAAATTATACATCACGAGAAACAAAACAACACCAGTCTCTCTATCATACAATCTCCAACCCTTTTTGCCGTAACGATAGCCAATGAAGATACATTTACGGCTACGCGAAGAAAATTTGTCTCCATGACAGAGACAACCCATTATTCGCATATGATTCACCGGAGGTGGACGAGAGTAAAGAAGTTCAAACGAAGTTTTTCCATTGAGTACAGCAGAGGGAGTCCTGTTTATTACATATCCAACAGTTAAAATACAGTGACCCCGGAACTAAATTGGTAAATTTGCGTCAAACCAAAGAGATCGAGCCACATTAAGTATATGGCGATGTTTCCGTTCTACCCGTCCATTTTGTTGTGGCGTGTTTACACATGATGTTTCATGAAGAACTCCATTGTTCTTGAAAAAATCAGTGAGAGATATAAACTCACTTCCATTGTCACTTCTGAAAACCTTGATCTTAGTTTCGAATTGTCTTTAAACTAAAGAGAAAATTTGCTTTATCCTTGTAGGGGCAGTGTAGTTTTCATGCAGGAGATAAAACCATAGAGTGGGAGAGCAATCGTCTAAGATTATCAAGAAGTATCGAGCACCACCCATAGATGGTGTCCTATATGGACCCCATAATTCACAATGAATAAGTTCAAAAGGCTTAGTAGTCTTATTCATACTCGTTGGAAAAACATCTCTTGTTTACTTTGCGCGAATACAAATTTCACACTATTTATCATTCAAAACATCAGATTCTGAAAACTCATAAAATGGTAAATGATCTAGAACTCTCAGTGAAGGATGTCCTAATTTTGATGCCATACTTCCCGTGAAACACGATCCATGCACCCAGTCATCACAGAAACGATATCCACACACCAAAAGAAATAGAGTCCATTAAGATGCTCACCCGCTCCAATCAGGATATTCGTAATGCGGTCCTTTATAGTACAAACCAAGTCGTTAATCTAGAAAATACAGCAACACTCTGTAGTCAATTGAGAGACATATATGAGATGCCAATGCAAACCTTCTACAGTATAACATTCTGTAAGCTTAATCGGTTTCCTAACCTAACCAAACCACTCTTTACTGATGTAGTAAAACGATCATCTGGTAGTTTGATGGAGATAGGAAATTTTGATTGGATATCAGTAAGAAAATCATAAGAACCAGTCATAAGATTTGTTGCTTCTGAATCGATAATCCATGATTCAAAGAGAAAATTACCTGTTAATTGATTCTGAGGCTGCTTCCTTTCCTCAAGAATTATGACCAAGGTACACCATTGCGGTTTCATTTAGCCCACTGAAGCCAGAATCATTGCTGGTAGAACCAACCTGAGCAGATGAGGTAGTGTTGAGCACTGCATTGACAGTTGCAGATCCTCGATGTTGCGGTTATACTAAAGCAGAAATAGGACCTCGTGAGGCTGAACTTTTACCTCTTAGACGATCACCCCACCAAGGAGGATATCTAATTTTCTCTGAAATAATGATCCGCAAGATGACCTTGCCGACCACAATTGGAGCAGAGAACAAACTTGTCTCGGGTTTCAGCATAAGATTTTATCTTTGAATGGGCCTGAACCGCAAAACTCACTGCCTCTGTCGGGTTTGAGTAAGTGGAAACAGTGAGCCGAGAGTTTTCTTCTTGAGTTAAAGAGTTGTAAACATCATCAAGAGTGAGGAATGGGACGCGAGATAGTAGATCAGAACGTAGAGGATGGTAAACATCATCAACTCATCTTAGCAATTCATGAACACGATCTTCACCACGTTCCTTCTGAAGTTCAACATTCAGATTACAGGTACAGGAACCGTATTTGCATTGTTTCGGTTTCCTGTAGTCCATTAAAATGGTCCATAGCTTATCCAAAGAACCAAAGTAGGCTTCAATGGATTGACCATTTTGGCGAGAATTGGCAATCTATGTATTGATCCTCTGAATTTTAGGGCCGTTTTTGATTGAGAACCTTTTCTGAATATGGTTCCACATATCGCTTGCAACATCACAGTGAAAAAGATTAGATCGAACAATTGGATCACTAGTTAGCTTGATCCATGACACTACTAAGGCATTGTTTGTCCACCAATATTCAAGATCTTATGAAGCTTCAGTTGGTTTGGTAATAGTTCCATCAACAAACCTATATTTCAATGCAAAACGCAGATTCTCCGACCATTCCTCATAATTCGGACCACAAAGAACCGATTAAGAGATAAGGCAGCCTGAATTATCACTTGAACTTAGGTCATATGGGGAGATAGTCTTGCGTTGAACCCCAATCTCTGTTCTTGGTGGAATTGGTATGTCTGCCATGAAGAAAAAAAAACGAGAAAGATGAAGATGAATGAGTGACGGCTAAGATTGTATAGTCAAAATCCTATTGAGGGCTCTGATACCATGTCAGAAAACAGAGAATTAAAAATAGTTTTCTTTAATCTTTACAAGGTCAAAGACCAAAGTTATATACAATAACAGTTTCCTAATATGAAGATACACCTATCTAAGAATTGAATATACAAATTACATAATGATATAAGTGTATCTCAATATTTTTTTCGGAACTAAACCAGTCCAGGTTGATAGAATATTGACTTTGAACCATTTCGAATAGAAGAAAAATGGTAAAAAGAAATTGGAAAATAAGTCATATGGACTCGGTCTTTGATTTAAATCTAGGATGGCCCAGTTGGACTAATGGCCGATTTATTTGAGTTAGAATCAATCATAGGTCGATAACAATACAAACCGAACAGACAAAGTTGGTTCCGAACCTAAGTGGAGCTAACATAAGTTTACGGGTTTAAAAAAAATATATATAGTTTAGCATTTTTTTTTTTTATAGATTGCGACTTTTACAATATTTTAAAAATAAATAGTTTAGCTTCGTCTTTGGAAAGTCATTGCATATCTTCTAAACTCAATGGTAATTTTTATAAAAATCATACACATTTGTTGGACTAATTAACATTTAAGTTCATATGATGTTAGATACGCAACGAATTCATTCATGAGAAAGTTAGAAATACTTTGAATTATAAAGAGAAAAAATGGTCAGTACTAATGACGTAAATATCAAGAAGGTTAAGTCAAACGAGGAACCTTGAATTGTGGATTTGGTGTTGGATCATCACGTGCTTCTCTCCACTCCCTTTAAGGATTTTGCTTTTTCTAGCTACCTCACGTGTTATTTTTATTTTATTTTTAACGTTTGATTTTGTGAAACTATAATGGGAGTAATTTGTTTTAAAATATTTTAAATTTTAATTAGTAAAAGAATAATTTAATGATTCTATATTCAATGATTCGCTTTTTGGCCTATGAAAAATTGTTTTTTAATAAATCGATTATATATAGTATATTCTTTAAATATTAACTTTTTTAGCTTAGGCTTGAGGAGAATTATCTTTATTTGGGATTATTTTCCGACGAGTTTCAAATATGCTTTCAAGATAGCTCGTTTCGCTTGTATTTTGTCACTATCTTTATTGTTTTTGTTTCTGCATCTATTGTTAAATTAAGAGAGCCTTTAATTAAGATTATGTTGTTTATTTGTATCTTTTGTTCTTTTAACGGAGTAAAAACTTTTTATTATTGAAGTAAAGAAGTATGTTATTTGAGGAAAAAAGAACTTTTTAGTTTATTTTTCATTCAGGAAATTATCTCCATAATTTTCATAAATCAATCTGTGTTCATTCATTTGTATATGCAGGGCCGATCTAGAGCATAAGCAAGTGAAGCCACCGATTAGGACACCAACATATAAAGTATATTTTCGATGAGATAAATAGACATTTTTCTTAGAATAAATGGGCATTTTCTTTGAAAAAAAAAGAAGTTTTATGTTGAAATAAAGGGGATTTTTTTGAAATTTTTAAAAATTTATGTCATAAATATCATAAATTATAGATTTTTTGTAGAAATAATATTTATTAGAAGATTTAAGATGGTAAACCAATTTTAATATATCTTAGTTAAATATTTTTTTCATTTTAATCTTTGAATCATAACGAACTATTATGTTAGTTTATTAAAAAATTGACATATATAAAAGATACATTTTTCGTATTTGTGTAGGGCATCTAAAAACGTTGGACCGGTACTGTGTATATGAGTGGTGATGTTGTCATCACTGACCAAATGAAAGGGTTAAATTATTCTATTTATAGAACCTTTAAGTTTGTAAGTGTTTAATATAACTGTGGTTGCACAAAATAATAATAATAATATAACTATGTGTTTATATTCCAATTTTGAACTAAAACGTTCATAATTTATTAAAAATTAACTTGGTAATTAGGGAACATATATTTGAGCTAACTTCTATGTCATTTGTATAAAGAAATAATTTCTCAAGACATGATTAAATGAAATCTTATAGTACTACATTTATAAAATCAAATGGCACTGAAATTGATGTAATAAAAAATGTAAGTGGGAGCATAATTCAAGGTACGATACATCATTTTTCTTCTCAACATTTGACTGCAATTTTGAGGGTATAGAAGCTTCAATTCTTGTTTTGTTTTGACCTTGGGATACATGAACTAGATCTTTTTTATTATACAATATATACTTACTATGTATTATATATTCGTTATTTATTATCTCATTATTTGATTCCTAATTGTTTTCAAAGTAAGTTATCTAGTCTTAATAAAGAACAGCTGTAATCCATAGTGATTAAAGTTAATCCTCATAATCATAATTATCACGTATAAAATGTGTATCTCTATAATACATATGCACCCAAAGTATAAATATACAAATTGCAAGATAATATATACCTCAAATTGCAAAGGAGTGATATTTGTCAAATGATTAAAAATTATCTTTTGCATCTTTTTCTTCACAACTCGATTTTATGTAGTTGCAAAAATCCATATTATACAATCGACTGTGGATCGGATTTTATTGATCCAATTAAACACCATAATTAATTTAAAATGAAAATAGGTCTTTTTTACATAATTTATAAAAAGATCAATATTTTAAATTATTGTTATTTAAATTGGAAAGGAATATCGTATCAAAAAAAAAAAATTAGAAAGGCATATAAACTCATGCTTGCTCTCTTTAGGTTTAGAATCAGCTCTTGAAAATATGATGTATATAAGAAAATGTTAAAGTTTGGAAGAAATAAAAATGATCTATGATATATTATACAAAAAAAGAATGATTAAATATGTTGTATGATGACTATTCAAAATTATATTTCATAAGATTTACAAAAGATTACATACTCTAGAGATAATATCTATTTTTAGATGATCTATACAACTAAATATAATTTAAAATATATAACAAGAAACAAAGATATATAATAGATAAATAATTCTCATATATTTCTGTGACTAACTTTGATCTATTAATAACTTTAATACAAAATAATAGTAGTGGCACTAATCCATAGAAAACCCAAGTCCCTCTTTCTCTCTCACTCATCTCTCATTCTATCACAAAGAAGAAAGAGAGAGGAAGAGAGAGATAGAAACCCTAAACATCATCGTGCCCTTGAAGCTAAGCTATCTTCATCAATTTTGCTTGCTTTCTTGATTACCTTCTCTCTTTCATTGTCCTCTACCTCTTTGCCTCTAACAAAAGCAATACTTTTCGGCCTTCAAGGTTTGGTTTCTTTCATTGTTGTCATCATCATCATCATCATTTGCATCTACATATATATATACACACACACACTCATAAGTGTACTTTTCACTTTACACATCTCTCTATATTTCACTTCTTCTCTTTGATTACTTAAGAGTACATATGACTAAGTCTATTATCAAACCTATCTTGTTTAAAGACCATTTTTGGTTTTTAAAAGCTTTCATGTTACTTTTGGGATATTCATCAAGTTTCATATTATACATTTCCTATGTAAGAAAGATCTAGCATTTTCTACTTTTTATAATATGTGCATGCATATTGAAACTAGGGCTTTTTTTAGATCTAAAAACCTTGAAAATTATATGGTTTCTTATATAGTCAACAATCAAATTGGTCACATACTTTTGTTTACCTTTTATCTAGATTTAGTTAATTACTAATTACATATGTAATTAATTATTAGGGCAAAGAAGAAAAAAATAAGCATCTTTGATATTTGCTTAGAGGGAACTAGAGAGAATGGAGATAGGGTCGTCGTCTACGGTGGCCGGAGGAGGACAGCTGTCGGTACCTCCGGGTTTCCGGTTTCATCCAACGGAGGAGGAGCTTCTATATTATTACCTCAAGAAGAAAGTTTCTTATGAACCAATTGATTTAGATGTTATTAGAGAAGTTGATCTCAACAAGCTTGAACCTTGGGAACTTAAAGGTAATATTTATGATCCACTTATATATAGTTACATCGTTTAGTCCTTAATAACTAGTAAGTATAATTTAGTGTTACCACCTAATCCACACATTATGACATATTATTATTTCTTGATTAATATTAAATATGTTAATTCTATCACTATTAACATCATATATAGACCCCTAAGAAAGTATCTGATTCTTCGGGTCGAATTTACTTGAATAAATATTAATTTATATGTTGTGATGTTGGTCTCGGAGGCGGCTCGGTGGAAGGAGATACCAGGAGTCGCACTCTGGTCTCTCCCTTCAACCGCTAATTTTATAGTCCATAATTTTATTTTAAACGGTTATTTAAAAAGACAATAATGATATTATTTGTATTTTATTTAAATTTATAAACATATTTACAATTAAAAATTTATTAGTTTTTTTAATAATTAAAATTAAAGAGCCAAAATTTTATTTTTTTCTCAAAAATCTATAATATTTGTGAGCCAACACGAATTGGTCTATAATACACGGTTATAAATAAGCATGCTTGATTTTTGAAATATATATAATTAGAATTCTAACTAATTATATATATATATATAATGAGATAGACATAAAAGATAGATAAAAATTTGAGAAATTATGTTGTCACCTCCGAACAAAACCATAAGTTAAGTTAAATGTTTTGGTCAAAAACTTTGCGGTTATTAAAGAGAAAAAAAAACGATAATTAAAAAACGATAAATTTCTATAAAAAAAAAATAAATAAAAAAAACGATAAATTTCTTTTTTTTCTATTGTTATATATAAATAGAGTGAGAGAGATATACAAGACAGATAAAATTTGAGGAATGACAATGTTGTCATCTCCTCACAAGAGTCAAAGGAAGAATACATAGATTGGGTAATTTTGTCTAGGGTTTTGTTTGTGTCTCCATGGAAACACGCATTTATGTACATTAGAATGTCTCTTAATTAGTTTTATCATTCTCATCTTGATAAATTATTATCCTGTTTTTATGGAACCATGATGATATATACATCAAGAAAGAGACAAACTTGTCTATGCACTCATGTCTTATAGATTAGAAACAGAAGACAAAGTCTAATGTCTTGTAGTATATGACTAGGAATATTGACATAATAATACTATTATGTATTCTACCCTCAATATAAGCCAATGGTTTTTCACATTGCAAACACATACAACACTTTATATATTATTTTAAAACTACTGTTTTATATTTTTGTTTGTGTCTACAATTAACACAAATTTTTAAATTTTTTACACAATATAATAATATAAACTTAGGAAGTGGTTCTTAGCCTAATAACATTAGACTTCAGAAAAAATGAGAACTATCTAGTCGTGGTACAAATCCACTTGGAAAAGATTTATTTATAAATTCTATGATCTCTATTCTACAGAAATGTACGATTTTCGATCTAGAACTTCGCGGTTATAATTCTTTTTTGGTAAATTTTGTTTTTGTATATATGTAGAGAAATGCAGAATCGGCTCGGGTCCTCAAAACGAATGGTATTTCTTTAGCCACAAAGACAAGAAATATCCGACTGGAACCCGGACAAATCGGGCCACTGCAGTCGGGTTTTGGAAGGCTACTGGTAGAGACAAATCCATACATCTCAATAGTTCCAAGAAGATTGGACTTCGTAAGACTCTTGTCTTCTACACTGGACGTGCTCCTCATGGCCAAAAAACTGAATGGATCATGCACGAATATCGTCTAGACGATATCGAAAACGAAATCCAGGTAACAAAAACCGAAAAAATAATATAAAACGTGTGCACCTAATCTTCATTCATAATTTAAACGATTACAAATGAAGATTATGAATGAAGATTTGGTGCACAAAAAATAATATAGAATGTGTAGAATATATAAATAAATTTTATGGAATAATATTATATCAAACAAACTCTCTAATTCCATAAAAAAAGATTCTTGATTTTGATGCCATACTCTTGATTTAATCTTTTTATGTGTGTAATTTGTAGGAAGATGGGTGGGTTGTATGTAGAGTATTCAAGAAGAAGAACCATTTTAGAGGATTTCACCAAGAACATGATCAAGATCATAATCATCATCAAAGCATAAGCAACAACTATGATCAAGATCATCACCATCATCATCACAATATTGATGAATCCAATTCAAACAATCATTCTTCTTTCATCTCACATTCTATAGATCCTCATCATCATCATCACATAGGAAGACATATTCACATGCCATTACATGAGTTTGCAAACACTTTAAGCCATGGTTCAATGCATCTCCCTCAACTTTTCAGCCCTGACTCAGCCGTGGCTCGTCCCTTTGTGTCAACAATCAACACAACAGATATTGAATGCTCACAAAATCTACTTAGATTGACATCTAATAACAACTATGGTGGAGATTGGTCGTTTCTTGACAAGCTTCTCACTACTACCAACATGAATCAACAACAACAACAACAAGTGGAGAACCATCAAGCAAAATGTTTTGGTGAGTCTAGTAATAATGACCAAGCTCATGATTTAGGTAACAACAATGATGGTTCTTCTTCATCTCAAGTTAATCAAAGGTTCCCATTTCACTACTTGGGTAATGATGCTAATCTTCTCAAGTTCCCAAAGTAGATCAAATCAGATTTGAGAGATCTCATGTTTTCGATTTTAATTACTCTCTTCTTTAAATTGTGGAACTTATTATGTTTTTTTATATATTTATATTTCTGAATTTCATTAATTAATTTCTGTTCTGATTAATTAATTTCTTTGAAGTTTAATGCTTTTTGGATGATTAGGAGATTATTGACATAAGACCCATACGTACTCACACTCGAACCATATAATATAATTCTTCTTTAGATAGTAGACTCCTCTTTACATGAATTGATATCTATTTTTCAAATTAGCAATCACAAAAATGTCCATTTCCAAAAATTTTCCAAAAAAAAAAAATTCAGCCCAATTAAGTATATAAAAGGCTAAGCCCATTAAGATCATAAGGCCCAATATCAAAAATTTGAAAATAAGATCTTATAAAATAACACTAATTTAAGTAAAACAACAACTATATGATGAAATTAAATGATAAAAACATTAACTAATTAATTTTAAAAATAATATATATATCACAAATAAATAATAATATTTTAAAATAAATAAAAAATAATTAGAACAAAACACATCAAATTACTCTGCATACAGCACGGGTTCAAACCTAGTCACAATTCAACGTTAATTATTTTTTCCTTTTTATTCATCCACCACGTAATTCATTTATCTTTTGGTAAGATTTTGATTTTAATTTTTAGTTTTAAATTTTATTTTTAAAACCTATATAGTATATAGTTTCCAGGTTGTCAAATTCAATTGTTTATTATGTTTGTACATAAGTAAAAATATCAGTTGCAATAATAGTATATATATATATATATATATATAATTAATGTGAAAATAAATTATATCCCTTTTAAGTTAACTTTTTCAATGGTACATAACGCAATATATTAAAATTTTATCATCTATTTTTCATTATTGTTTTTCAATTATTATTTTTTGTTTTAGAATTCATGTAATATTTAATAATACAATTCATTATTATGCTTTGCCGGAAAGTATAAATTTATTATTAAGAGAAAAAAAACAATATCGGGTTGAAGTTTTAGTCAAATCACAAAGTAATATCTAGGTTACATATATTAAGTTTTAAATATACCTTATATTTTTTTATCTAAAAACGTCCCAAAAATACAAAGAGAATCTCTTTTGGATAAGGAAAAATATTTCTTTACGTGTGTATATATATATATACATATAGTAAGAAAAGATAGTATCTCTCGAAAACTCTTTGAAATTGTTGTGGAGAGGTGATGATGGTAACTCGAAGATCTCAAATTCCAGGTGTACGTTTCGGTCCGAATGACGTGGAACTCATCAAATATCTTCGTCCGAGAATCGAGAGAGACAAAGTGTTTGGTTTCATAACGGACATGGATGTGTACGAGAGAGAACCGTGGCTTCTTCAACATGTAAGGCACCCTACATACTATAAGAACGAATGGTTTTACTTTGTTAAGAGGACAGGAAAGAGTCGAATGGTGGGTGATTTTACATGGAGGAGCTTCACATCTTTGACTCCTATAGTAACCAATGAAGATAATGGACTCATTGTTGGTTATAAACAAAAGCTTTCCTTCATGATCAAGACCAAAGACGAGAAAGCTACGGGTTGGGTGATGGAGGAGTTTCTTCTGGATAAAAAGAGAGTCCAACAGTTGGTTCTTTGTCGAATCCGGTTTAAACCTTCTCAAGACAATACTCAATATGCTCCAAGATTCCAAAATATATTGACCAGACAGCCACAACTAGAGATTCATCAAGACTTTAGGTCTTGTGGTCAGCAACAAAGAATTGGATCTTGTGTTGGTGCGTCTGTATCATGCTCGGAACAGATTGTGGAACCACTAGCTACAAACGGAGGCATGGATCATGGTCTTCAAAGTCAACGTCTCATAGAACAACAACACTCTAACTATTCAACGAATTATGAAGGCAACGAGCAATCTCAAGATTATGGATCTTGTACTCAATCTATGACAGATTCTTTAACTCATCAACAACAACAGTCATACTTGGCTGCTCAAGCTCAACAGAATTTTGACCCAAACGTAAACTATATTGTGGCTGATTTAGGAGATACTCAAATATATATATAAATGCTGTATTTTCATTAGTTTAGGTTTTAGGGTTAAAGTTTCACATGTATGTATAAAGTGTAGCATTCTATAATTACGAGATGAATAAAAAAGATTTGTTCTTCTTCATATTTTATCAAACTATATATCCAACAAAATGGAGATTTTGGGTCTTATGGTCAAAAATCTTTAGCTCAGCGGCAGTAACAACAATAAAGTATCAGCAGCAACAGCATAGCAAAGTTGACAACATCAACCAACAAAATGAAGACTTGAACAAATAAGATGACTGGATCAATTTTATAGATTTTAAAGCTACCTCGGACATTTGTTTAATTTGAAGTTATTAGTGGGAATTTTATTTCCGTATACATAGTTTTAATAGTTCACTTTTATATAAGTACAAGCATGATTAGTAATATTAATACTAAAATTTGAGTTTATTCGATTAGGTCACGAAATTGTTGGAAACAAAACATTAAGGTAGTGAATGGAGTTATAGTGCGGTGCGGATTTCAGGGATAGATACTCAAAACCGCAATAAAATCACTACTCACACATTTTTTACTTATTTTTGCGTTTTTTTTTCCTAGAAAAAGAGTAGATGCGGATTTCTAAGATAGGCTCTGAATGGTGACGGCGGATCAAGCGGTGCGGGTAAAAAAAATTTGTAGGGCGGTGCGGATTTTGTAGAAAGCGGATCAAGTGCGGTTCATAAAAATAAACGGTGCAGAATTTTTTTTGAATGGTAACGTTACTTGCGGTGCGGAATTAGTTTTTAATAGTAAAATTTTGAGTTTGAGTTTGATTTTGAAACAATTAGTGTTTAGTTTTAAGGTTCTAGGATTTAAATGTTCTAAATCTATTTTAAATTTATTGTATTTTTGAAATAAAATATTTTTTGAAAATTAAATAGTACAAAAGTAAATAGTGATATTAACATAAAACTTAAAATATTACATAAAAAGCACCAAATCCGCACTTGAACCGCACTTGAACCGCACCATTTTAGCTAATATTTTACCAAATCCGCTTTATTTTTTTGTAACCAAAGAATTTTTTTTTTTTTGGTACAAATCCGCCCCGCTATTATTTTTGGCAAAATCCGCCCCGCACATACCAATTTAGGTTGAATGGTGACTTTGTCTAAATCCGCCCTGCAAACGTCAAAAACCGTCCATGTAATTCTCCCACAAGTAATAACCAACGGATCATCTCTTTTTTTTCCCCTTTCTTTTTTATATTTTATTTTTCTTTTCACCGGCAGTTTGTCTATGTTTAAGTATTTCATTCTTTTTTAAAATCAATAAAACATGAGTTACATAAAATCATTTATTACACTATTTTCTTTAAAGTAAATTGATATACTTATACACTATTTAAGGGATTATGATATTTTTTAGTTTATAGTTTAAAATATCACACTCCTAATTATTTTTATAATATCATAAAAATGCTTTTAAAAATTTTTATTTCAAAAATAAAACAAAATTAAAATAACTTTAAATTTTTAAATTTAAAACCAACAAAATTAAATCATAATCCTTCAAATCTAGACCTTAAATTTTATTTAGTGAATCCAAACTCAATAATTATATTATAAACTCCTAAAATTTAATTTTTTGTTTGTAATATTTTGGGAAGAAAACATTTTAATGATATTTTTGGAATAACTCGGAATGTATGGTATTTTGAGTAAATGTAGGATACCGCAACTTATTTTATTCACCATTCAAACATTATCCCGCACCGCTAATTTTTTTTATAACCGCAGTTGTCTCGCACCGCTAATTTTTCTTTCCTGCACAACACTTAATCGTACCGCCTCACTTATTTTTTTACCTGCACCGCTTATTTTGTTTTCACTATTCAGAACCTAAATCATTTAGGTTTATAGATTCTATGGGATCTGTGTTAACCAATAAAGTTTTCCTTATTCTAACACCTACGGTGAATGATAGATAGATGGGCTGATAGAGCATGATTCTTTTTTTAGATCAAAAACTTAGATTTTGTTATAAAATATCAACTTGATACGTGTAAAATATTGTTGCCTATCACTAGGTGACTCCACGTCTCCATACAATTATTTATTTATATCAAAAGTTCTTTCTTTTTAACTTAATGATTTAGTCCAAAAGAGTTATATATGCATGGACTAAAAGCAAGTGGGAATGGACCAACCATCTCCTACTTGCTCTTTGTTAATGACTCTTTGCTATTTTGTCGAGCACAAGTCATAGAGTGTCAACATCTGTTTAACTGCCTTCACTATTACAGGCAAATCTTAGGACAAGAAGTTAATTTTCAAAAGTTTGTCATGATGTTCAGTTTTTATTGCTCTGCTAATGTTTGTCAATCATTATAGCAAATTAACTCATATTCCTACAGTGGGTGGATTAGACAAGTACCTTGGGTTGCCTCAGTTAGTTGGTAGGAACAAGTCACAAAAATTCTCCATTATTTTGTTGCCTATCAAAGGCAAATTAAAAAATTGGTTCACAAGATTCTTATCCTTAGCTGGCAAGGAGGTTTTGTTTAAAGTTGTGATCACATCTTTAGCTACTTATGCTATGCTATGCAATGCTTCTTATTGCCTCTTACATCGACTAAGCTTATGACTTCCTCAATGTGACAATATTGGTGGAGTGCTGCTCAGGGACATCAAAAGATAGATTGGATTTTATGGAATAAGATTACAATGTCCAAATTAGCAGGAGCATAGGTTTCAAAGATTTGGTTCATTTAAACATCTCTTTACTAGCAAAGCAAAGGTGACGTTTATTGACAAATCCAAATTCCCTCTTTGGACAAGTAGTCAAAGCAAAGTATTTTGCTCATACATCACTGTTGGATGCTACATTAGGTTCACGTCCCAATCATAGTTGGCGAAGCATTTTAAAAAGGTTAAATCTATTTAAACATGGTCTTAATTGGTCAATAGGAGATGGCAAAAACATTCGAATTTAGAAGGATAAGTGGCTCCCTAGACAATTTTATAAAGCATGCAGATTATTGGAATGTTGATCATGATCTATATTTAACAGTCAATCATTTATTACAGAGTACAAGGACTCATTGGTCTTCTACTCAAGTGTATGCACTTCTAACTCCTATAGATGTTGCTATCCTCGCGAGCCTGCAACCAACCTTCCATCTTTGGATTCTCTGAGGTTCCAATTTGGACTCATTTATCATCTGCCTCTTACACAGTTCGCTTTGGTTATCACCTACTTTACAATAACCACCTCTCCAATTCAATAAGTTTTGATATCCATAGAGTTTCTAAGTTAATATGGTTTCAGCTTGTCCAGCCTAAGATTAAAAAAAAAAAAATAGAGATTATTACATAGTGGCTTGGCAGTAAGTTCATAATTGCATAGGCGTAAAAAGACATGGGAGCTAATTTGTCCTCTTTGTGGAGATCATGAAGAAACAATGAATATTTTTAAATCAATTAAGTCGACAAATAAATGTTAAAAGTGAATATAAATGTTGCATTTGAGAAACACCCAAATGCTTCTGCCAAAAAAAAAGAGAAACACCCAAATGCTAGGTAGTGATGTTCCCACAAACGTAGTGATCAAAAATTCAACTTTGTAAGATACAAATTTGCTCTCAAATTTCATGTTGGGTCAGAAATTTATCGAGGAATACTTGGATCATGATGATCCGGTCACAGTGATTGATCAAGGTCCGTCTTTTGATATAAACATTCTACATGTAACAATACAATACATAACATCTTCTGTTTTTATAATATCTATGATAAGGCAGTAATACTAATGCTTCTTCTTGAAGATAAGGTATGTATATATATAGTTTACACTCGTTAATATTTACTTGAAAATTTCCAAATTAACAAGAACTTAATACTTTTATTTATACATGGTGTACTCAATATATAAAAGCCCTTATTATGTAAATAATGGTGTGGTGAATGTTCAGATTCAGAAGAGGTACAAAGTTACGATTAGCAGGCAGTGTCGGTCCAACGTTTTTGGATGTCCTATATAAATCCGAAAATTGTGCCATTTTTATATATGTCAATTTAAAATATAAAAAATTAATTTGACGGTTCGGTTTAAAGATTAACATGATAAAACAAAATAAAATGTTTAACTAAGATATATTAAAATTGGTTTATCATCTTATAACTTCTAATATTTCTACAAAAAAAATCTATAATTTATAATACTTTTAATATAAGTTTTTAAAAAATTTCAACAAAATCTCTTCTATTTCAACATAAACGTCATTTTATTTCAAGAAAATGTTCATTTATTTCAACGAAAATGTACTATAGATGTTTGTGCCATAATCGGTGGCTTCATTTGCTTATAGTCTGGACCGATCCTGACGACTAAATATTTGTCACTCATATTCGAAGGTTCATCACTAGGAGCTGGCAAGAAATCCGAAGTCGTATCTCTCTCTGATTTCATTTAACCTCTTGTCTGAATTGGTAAATGTTTTATTTCATCCTATTAGTGATAGATTTCTTAATTCATATCCATTAGAGTTTCGTCTCTAAAATAATTAATTCTTTTTTTCCACTTTGAAAATTAATAATGATGATAAAATGGGATTTGATTTGTAAGTTAGAGCATCTTGGTTAAAAATCCATTAGAAGCTTTAAAATTATTTTAATCATATATTTTTGAAACTTTTTAAATTAATAATACATTTGTCACTATATTAAAAAAAGCAATACAAATCAAATGAAAATTATCTAAGATTCGGTTCTCATGTGAGGACTTTTAGAACTACATCTGGAGTAATTTATTTTTTAACAGTTTTCTTAAGAACCTTCATTAAAAATTCCCATATATGTGTATATGTTGAAGTAATTGTTTTAGTTCACCCAAAATTGTAAACAATTAAGTATACAAAAAAAATGAAACCGTTTCCAATATATTACGGCCTATTAAATTAAATATAGAGACAAATTGTTTATAAGGCCCATAATTGTAACCCAATTAATTTGGGTTTTGTAATACATTTTAGGCCCATGTTGCTGATTAGGGTTTCTTATAAACCTAATATCCCCACTATTTAAACACCCTTTACTACTCAATACACCCATCAACCCAAGATTGAAGATTCTTCTTGCCTCCTCCATTCTAATTGCTTTTTCTCTCTTTTTGATTTATGTGTTTTTCAAAGTTACATAAGCAAAATCTTAGCCTATGATGTTTGAGATTGTCCGTACCATCTGAGATAATTATCCTTGATGATTTATTAGCTCTTTAAGTTCTGAGGCTTTCTCTTCTTTTTCTTTAAAAAAATGTTTTTTTTTTTGTTTTGGAATTTAGGCATTGATGATGAAATAAGATTACCATCAAACTTTGAGAGATTCATATCTCGTTGATGTATACCTCTTTTTTTTAATAATCTGAGCCTTTTGTAATGATAATTTTGCATATTTGTGAGATTTAAGGCAATAAATTAGAGTCTCTGGTACACTTTTATAAAATAGTGTATTAAGTGCTGTACATTGCCAAGATTTAAGTATGGTTAATATTCTGGCACTTTGATCTTATTTTTAAAATGTTCTTAGTGCATTCAAAAGCCTTTACATTTACTTTTTTTTTTTTTTTAGAATTTTGGGATATGAAGGCAACAATTTAGAGTCTCTTATTTACTTATCAATAGTAGATAAAGTGCTGTACGTTGCCGATAATTACTTGGAACAAAGATTCTCTTAATTGGCTTCATTCTTATTGTTTTTGCCAATATGATCAATGTTCCTATATGTGAAAACTTGCTCAAACAATACTTAATTTCTTTTATGAAATAAAACAAAATTATCGGGTCGTTGTTTGGACCCATTATGGAATCAAATGGTTTTCAGGTCAGGACCGCGTTGTGTTTAGACGAGTCCGGGTTGATTCAGGTTTGGAATCTCAGAATCGCAAAAAACCCGAAGTTAATGTAAACAAAAGACATATATATCAAACTCTCTAGATGTTACTTTCACTCTAGACGAGTTCCAGGTTTGGTTCAGGTTAGGAATCTTAGAACTGCAAAAACCCCAATCTTTTTCAGGTCTTAATATTTTTGGGTATTTCGGATTTGAGTAGACCTGAAAATATAGGAATAACCGAAATTTCATAAATTATTTGAAATGTTTTTCACAATACTCAAAAAAACTTTAAAGTCCAAAAAAGTTCAAAACCAACTGTGTAGTTTTTTAACAATTTAAAATCAGTTTCAATTTCAAATAAAACTCAAATTAGTTTTAATATAGATAAATTAAAATCAAATTGAGTTTTGAAATAAGGAAAGTAAAGAAAATCTTCATTCTTCAAGACAAGTCTTTTTCAATAACATGTGAAAAAAGATCATGAATTAATTCAGCTTATCAATAAATTGTCACAAACTAATCTAAAAAAAAAAATACTACAAGCACAAAATCGAAACAAAATAATGTTTGCATAAATGAATAATAAGTAAAAAGATGTATTCATATGAAGTGATGTTAATGTCTGGAGTAGGGACATTCGTGGCAATTTGTGATATTGTCGAACAAAAATCCAAGATTCTACCATTAGTGCTAAATGCAGATTCTAAGGCTACTGTAGATACTTGCATTGCAAGCACATCTCTTGCTAATACTGGTAGAACTGGATATTTTCCACTAGATCTTCCACCATGACAACACATCAAACTCTACACCTTTTGGAAGTTTGGGATTCTCTACATTGTCTTTCAAATACATTTACAACTTATTGAACTCACCTTGTATTCTTGTTTCTTTAATTATCTCATTGTAGATATTATCAATATTTTCATAACCAACACCATTACCAAATATCGTTCTCTCACTAAATCCACCACCAAATTGTTCTTGAGACTGATTATATGATTTTTGGGACTGAGATTAAGAAGATACAGCTGACCCAGAACTATGATATTATTACCTTTGTTCACTATAATGTTATACTCTTCAAATCCTTCAATATACCTTTGACTGAATCATCTAGATGAGTAGACTCATAACTTTTTTATCATAAAGGGTATCAAAACAGAGTTCTGCAAATTTCATATTTTTCTAGGATCAAAAACACTTAATACAATCACCATCTTATTCATCTCTACCTTCTCACCAAGAGGATCCCAATATTTTTCTATCTTTCCTAACATTGTTAAGGATTTTTGTCTCAATTTCTCACAAGGACCAGAACTTTTGTTTAAGATAGTTAGATTCCTAGTAATACTGACAAACTCATTGTAAACCTTATGAGAAGCAACAAATATTGAAGCAGAAAGAACCAAAGTGGACTTGTAAAATATGACGAGTAGTTGCACTAACCTGTCGGCCGAATCACAGTCTTCATTCATAGGTGGTCCAATCCTCTTAGTCTTCTTCTTTCCATTCACAATTACAGTCTCACAATCTTCTTCAATCTTCTTGTTTACTTCCACTGTTTCCAGAATGTAGTCATTATAAGGCTTATCTTCAGCCGCCATTTTGTCAAAAGCTAATTTGAACTTAAGAGCTTGTTCAAGCATTAGGTAAGTGGAGTTCCATCTGGTATTAACATCTAAAGGCAAGCTTCCCCTTTTAATCTTTCATGTATCAACACGAAGCTCAAATGATCTCAGCCTATTAGTTGAAGACCTTACATACAAGATGTCATTCCTAATAGCAACCACATTTTTCTTTATCTCTTGCAAACCTTTTGTCACAACCAGATTCAAAATGTGACTTGCACACCTCATATGTATATACTCACCTTTCAAAACCAATGCATCTTATGCATTCTTAATCAACACTCTTTTGAATTTTTCTATAGATGTACTATTTGCAGTAACATTGTCTATTGTGGTGGAAAGTACTATCTTGATGTCTCACTCATCCAAACATTAAAGAAGAACATTGCATATTATTTTACCCCTATGATTTGCAACATTATTAAACCCTAATAGCATTTTCTTCAACTTCCATGAATCATCAACAAAATGAGCTGTTATTACCATGTAACTAGCTTGAGTATGTGGAGCCACCCAAATATCTGTAGTTATAGATACTCTTTGCTTGTTCTTCCCTAGAATCCTTTTCATTTGAGATTTCTTCTTAACATGCATTTGCACGATGTCCCTAGTGGTTGTTCTCCTAGAATGGGGTTTGTAGAGTTTCATTTTAGAACAAAAATGTTTCCAAGCTAGAACTTCTATGAATGCTTAACGGTAATTCAGCTAATACCAACAACTCATTTGATGCTTCTCTAAACACAGCCTCATAGACCCTAGACAACTTAATATCACCACTATAACCATCAGGACTTAACATAGTTTGAGCTTTATCTTTATTAGCAGCTAACCATGACTGATACGACTTACAAGAGTGTAGGTGTTTCTTCAAACTGAATGTGTCATTCCTGCTTGCACAGGAAAAAAATTTCTTACAATATTTGCAATTGCATTTGTTTGCATCAACCATCTGATTTGTGACATGCTCCCAAACCCATGATCTCTACTTCTTTCTTGGCATTGAACCATTTCCTTCGTTATTATCTTTCCTTTTGCTTTTACTTCCAAGACCAGCTTCACGTGTTTCATATTCTTCATCTGTTAACTCATCACTTTCACCAATATTTTGGTTGATTATCATCACAAGAAGCCATCTGCACAAAACACAAGTAACTCAATCAAAGAAGTAGAATGCTGGACAATGAAAAACATTAGAGAAATGTCATTGATAAACAATCATCAACAGAAATTAAACTGATAAGAGCAGATTATAGCAGTACAAGGTTTCTTGTTGTTTGCATCTATGATTGTTTAGCCAAATACCAAATTCACGAAGAAGACTAATTTCAACCAAAATTGTATAATATCTTAAAGAAGTAAGAGGCATTGATAAACAATCATCAACAGAAATTAAACTAATAAGAGCAGATTATAACAGTACAAGGTCTCTTGTTGTTTGCATTTATGAATATTTAGCCAAATACCAAACTCACGAAGAAAACTAATTTCAATTATATACATTGAAACACTTGCAATCTTTGAAGAAGTTAACACTCACAAATTCAAAATAAAAAACAGAGAAACAATAACAAAGAAGGAATCTCGTGAACTATTCATTGACTTGAATACAAAACAGTTTCATCAAATCAATCAGACGAGATTAACAAGAACAACCTAAAATGGGAATAAACATAGATAAATAATCAAAAATAGCTAATAGTGATATAAAATAATAGTATTATATTAGAGAGTTCATGAAGTTGATTGAGTATCAAATTTGTAACATTTACCAAACATCAATTTAAAGAGTTTGTACTTTATCTTGAAATCAAATATAATCAACAAAAGTGATTACATATACGTGGAATCATATATATTGAATGAAGTTACTATAATACTATCTTTTCTTTTTCTTCTAGGCTTTTCAACAAACATGTTATGTGCATGTTATGTGCATGTCATTAAGCATTCAAATTTCTCATCACTCAAAGTTACTATAATACTATCTTTTATTTTGCTTCTATTACTGCATATGCTCTTATCGTGGTTACTAGTAGATTCGTAATGTTCAATTAATATAAAATTTATCAATGTTGTTCATAGTCATTTTCAAAGAACGCATTTTGAAACTTAATTATACTCAAACTGAAATTATTCAAGAGCAAAAGAAACTAAACAAAAAATTTATAGTCTAAATAACTTACATGTGATATGATTCTTGAGAACTCTGTTGGTGGTGGTGAAGATGAAATTGAAGGTTGCGATCGATAGGAAGAAGAAGGTATATTTTCCTAGATTCCAGCTTGACTTTGTAAAGATAGAAGAATTTATGTTTAAGATATTTTGATTTTTTCACGAATTGGAAGGAAAGGAAATTCAAATGACGACAACCCTAATTGAATCAAAGGAAAGGAAAGTTACTCTTAAAATTTAAGTGGGTTTGGTTCCTCGGGTACCCGACCGATTCTTGGGTTCGGGTCGGGTCCGGTTCGGGTACTCGTAACTCACCAAATTAAAACCCAATAGGATATTTTAGTTCTATGGTTCGGGTAGAGTTTGGATTTTTTTTAGGTCGGGTCCGGGTTGGATTTCGGGTCTCGGGAATTATGCCCAGGTCTACCTTTAACAATGAGAAGGGGAAAAACAAAAACAAATGAGAGTGATATATAGTCGAAGGATATCAAACTCACCCATTGAGTTGGACCATCATGAACCTAAATTTTAATCAAATTTAAACAAAAGTATCATGGAGTGTATGACCAAAAATTAAATGAAAATGTCTAAAATGATTATTTTACTTCCATGAAAATTCCATAATGCAAAATCGTATTAGTTTGTTAGAATCCATGAGAGGAAGATGATGTAAAACTCTAATCTCTGAATAAGAAGAATATGTTGCATTATTTATATAACAAACTCTTAACTCAAACTAAACCAAAGCTCTACATCATAAATAAACCAGAATTAAGCTAAACCGAAAATAAATCAATTTTGAATCTTTATAAATCAATCTTCGGTTCAAGCGCTAACTTACAGTTATTTTCAATATTTCAATTTAAAAAGTGGTTTTGTTTTCTGTAAAATAATGTAAAATTAATCTATTTTTATTTTTAATTGTGGTCAAAGAGGAGAAAAATATCCAACTATCTTTTTCATAAGACCGTAAATAATAAAAGGTTTGGACTACAAAACCGATATGTTGTGAATATATTGATGAATACTCTCAAAAATACTCACTGAAGAGAAAACATCAACAAATCATTAGTAATGTCAAAAATATTCAGTGAAGAGAAAACTTATTACATACTATAGCTTTAAGGAAGATAAATGTAGGACGGTAAAAACCAGATTAAGAAAATACGATAGAAAAACGATTAAAATGCGATAAAACAGAACTGGAGTTGAGATATGATCTATTTCCTTAATTCTAAAAATCTCCTGCAATGTGACGGTTTATGTGCGATTCAAGAATCCCAGGATACAACCGCTTATGAAATCAAATCGCTACACTCGATTTCGGAGTCGACGAACTTACAGCTCTACGATGTAATATCGGGAAAACTTAAGTGTGAGAGAGAGAGAGAGAGAGAGGAGTCGAGAAGATTTTGTGAGGGATTTTTTATGTAAGGAAAAAGATTCCACAATGAATGAGACGAGATCGACTTTTAAAGGCGAGTGGAGCGTAATCGAAATGGTTGAGAGATGTAATTAAACCGAAATTAATTTTGGTTACGGTTCTGTTTCGGTTAAAAATTGGGCCAAAAATCTATAGAAAATCCATATAATTTTTTTCCAAAAAGAATACATCTTGATAGGCTTGGACTGGGACTCGGACATTCCCAAAGACCCAATGACCCGCACGCGCGCGTGCGTGCCGTGCCGAGCCGGTCGGTCGGCGGCGTCGCGCGCGTGTGGGTGGCCCATCTCTCTCCAATACACCATAGTGTACCCAAGTCATTTGAACTTTAACATGTCTTCTCCCACTTATATACTAGTGAGAAAAAGTTTTTCCAAGCAATGTGGGATGTTGCACACTTAGTCAATACTAAGTCAACTTTTTCATGTTTGAGTTGCTCTTTTTTCACCTTCATTTCTCATTAAAATTATACTCAAATTTGACAAATAAATATTCCAACATATAATGCTCGTTACACGGATTCTGATGCACTCCTAATCCAGTCATTCCGGTGAACGTCTTCACAGGAAAAAACGATGGAATATTGGTTAAAACCATTGTCAAATTTTTAAGTTCCAATAATCCCCCACATGAATAGAAATTATTTTAAAACGTATGACGGCTAAACTAGACTTGACGAACTTTTTCTGCCTAGACACACTTAAAAAACTAGACAGAAGGACTTTTCGAGATTACATGCAAAAATTTGTTGTATCTGAGTAGGTAGCGTTTTTCAGCTTTGAACTGCTCATTATTAATATCTGTCGAGTTTACTCGACTAGGAGGTGAACATGATGTCTTGAACCACCTGAGCTTTTATGTAAACCGAGACAACAACTATAACCCAACTTCATTTCTCATAGAACTAAGTTCTATATTGTGTTCATTTTGACCTTGAACATGCTTGGTTTTTCATGAGTGAACTTGGAAAATATAGCCTCACATTCATTCTCCTAGAAATTGCCTCATTTCACACTCACAAGATGATCTACCATTAGCTCTTTTCAGAAGTATCTTGTTGTACTCCACTATTACAAGCTATGGTATCATTAAAATCTTAACGCTTATCTTTATCACATACAGGTTTGCAATGTTTATCATCTTAGGATATGGGTAGAAACATAAGTTTCACAATGCTTTATCAGATTCAGAATGATTTAGTTCTTCCTTTGAACCCATTTCTTGGGATCTCTAGTCACTTAGGTGGGGTATCCATCAAACTTCCTCTTTAGGCAGTATGCTTTAAACCCATTCCTCTTGATTATTTGACCACTTGATCTCCTGACAGACCTTTAGTAAATGGATCCGCTAGGTTGTCTACTGATTTGATGTAGTCGGTTGTGATTACACCGCTTGAGATCAAATGTCTAATGATTTTATGTCGCCATCTTATATGACGAGATTTACCATTATATAGGGTATTCAGTGCCCGAGCTATAGCCGATTGACTATCACAATGTACACGTAATGCTGGCACTGGTTTATCCCACATCGGTATATCTTCCAAAAAATTTTGAAGCCATTATGCTTCTTCTGCAACTTTGTCTAAAGCTATAAACTCAGATTCCATGGTCGATCTGGCTAACAGAGTTTGTTTGGAAGATTTCCAGGACACTACTGCACCACCAAGTGTAAAGGTATATCCACTCGTGGATTTTGAGTTTTTAGAGTCGGAAATTCAGTTTGCGTCACTGTATCCTTCTAAAACTGATGGTTCTTTACCGTAATGCAGACCATAATTTTTGGTGTAACGTAAATAGTTCAACACTCTAGTTATGGCTTTTCAGTGTTTATTTCCTGGAATACTGGTGTAGCGACTAAGTACATTTACTGCATGCGCCAAATCATGTCTTGTATAATTTGTTAAGTACATTAGACTCTCGATCACCCTTGCATGTTTCAGTTGAGATACTGTTTCACCTGAATTTTTAGTCAAGTGAAGTTGGGCGTCAACCGAATTTTTTGCGGTTCCACTTGAGTAGTTTTTGAATCTCTCAAGTATCTTTTCAGCATAATGAGCTTGAGACAATATGATTCTGTCAGAGTTTCTAATGATTTTAAAACCTAGAATAAATCTATTAATCCCATGTCTTTCATGTCGAACTTTCCTCGAAGCATGTTTTTTTTTTTATTGATTATGTCTTTATTGTTTCCAATAATGAGCATCATCGACGTACAAACATAACAAAATATACCCATTTGGAGTGTTTTTGAAATAGATGCACTTATCACATTCATTAATGATGAATCTATCGGATCTCATAACATTGTCGAAAAATCCGGGAGCCGTTAGAGACTCATTCAAACACGCGAGCTGGAGAGAGATGCAATTGAGCCAAAATTAATTTTGGTTACAGTTATGTTCCGGTCAATGAACGAACCGACACAGATTAAAAATTGGGCCAAAAATCCATAGAAAAAACCATATTAATATTCTCCAAAAAGAATACATCTTGATGGGCTTGGGCTTGGACTGGAATATTCCCAAAGACCCAAAGACCCGCGACCCGCGCGCGCGCGCACGCGTGCGTGCCGTGCTTGTGGGTCGGCGGCGACGGCGCACGCGTGTAGGTGGCCCATCTCTCCAATACACCATTGTGTACCCAACTCATATGAACTTAAACATGTCTTCTCCCACTTATATACTAGTGAGAAAAAGTTTTCCCAAGGAATGTGGGATATTACATACTTAGTCAACACTAAGTCAACTTTTTCATGTTTGAGTTGTTCTCTTTACACCTACATTTCTCATTCAAATTGTACTCAAATTTGACAAATGAATATTCCAACTTATAGTGCTCGTTACAAGGATTTTGATGCACTCATAACCCGGTCATTCTGATGAATGTCTTCACCGGAAGAAACGATGGAACATTGGTTAAAACCATTGTCAAAATTTTAAGTTCCAACAATAAATGTCAAAATACTTATTATAGACACATAACATTAATAGTTGAGAGTGTTGGATACTAACCATAGACAAACTTATCACTTTAATCTTTAGTGTGCTCTATCTATCATTATCTAATTCTTTTCATGGTCGATTGAATCTAGACTTGCGGTATCATTGTTTGATTTTTTTGGTTAAGAGAGTTTTTTACCTTAATAGTAAAATAATTTTAAAAGGTTGTAATAGTGTTTTAAGTTTCTCATTTCCCTGGTTGACAATAAAAAAAGTTTCTTGGTTTTCTATGATTTTTATTTTATTTTACTTTTGTATTAAGGTCTCTACTAGCTTTGGCCTAGTTTCGTTGGTTTCTTTTTAATATAAAAAATTTACCTTGTATTGAGGTTTCAACTAGCTTTGGTCTAGTTTCGTCTGTTTCTTTTGATATCATTAATTTATTTTGTATTAAGGTTTCTACTAGTTTTGGTCTTGTATATTTTAACGCTAGGAGTTTTGTCTCGTTTACTAGTTATGATGTCTACTTTGTTGTAGATGTAATATAGATTATGCAGGTGAACCTCGGTTTGGCTATCTTGTTTGCTAAAAGAAGTCATTTTCCTAATAATTTATTCACAAGGAAATTTGTGCATGTGGTGCTCGTTGTGGAAGCTTTGGATTTGAACGTGTATGTAAAAGATAACTTCTTAGACATAAATGTATGTTATTACACTAAAGTCTCATTCTCTCTTTATTTAGTTTCGAAGACTCGTTCGAGATGTCTCGGTGCACTCGTCTCTTTGCTCTATCTTTTGTGTTTTCGTTACCGTATTTACCTTTTGGTTAGCGGATGTTTTCGTTAAATTTATGCTATTATGTATAGTCATACTCTTTGAATGCAGTGTATACTTTTCTACTTAGTAATGAAATGTTGGCTTCACAAGAAGAAAAAAAGGTAATGAAGAGTGTTCAACTTTAGAAGTGTAAAAAAATATTTAAAATAGAACATGATTTATTAACTCATCTACTTATATTACAGTAAATGTTAAAATAAATGTAGGAAAATTTTAAATTGGACAGAATTCAAAGCATAATAAGGCTTGGACTACAAAATTAATATAATTTTAGGATAACTAAGCCAATACAAAACTATATGATAGCACCCAATTTTTCCAATTTGATAGTTCAATCTCCAATTTTGTGAATTCTAATTTGTAAATAATAGATTGGCATATTTCCGTGATGGTAGGAAATTTCTCCAATTTCTTTGAACAAAAATGAATTATTGCCACAAACTAACAATGATTTGAAAGTGTATTTTTTGGTTACATTCACATACAAAACACAAAAGTATGAACAATGAGATGAGAGATCTGAAACAGAACCCAACTAGAAAAACAAGAGCCACTTTAAACAAAAACTCATAACTTTTTGGCTCCTCTATTAAAACGCCTTTTGGGACATAAGTGGTTTAGGAGGTGACATAGACCTAAGTTCAGGAGCAGAGCTTGGGAACATCACATTCAACTTATGCATCAATATATCAGCTCGAGAAGGAATCTCATTCAATAGAAACTGTTGTACAATCGGTTTCTTAAACCATTCCATAACCAAATCACCAGGTGCTCTCAACACAACTTTACTTACCTCGAAAGGCGACTCAACCGAGCTAAGCATCTGAGCAATCACAATCTTCAATGTTGGTCCTGTTACTAGCTTTATACGTCTAGGTACTACACCATAGTAAAGCATTCGTTTCCTAAACCTATGAAGAGTGTGAACCACAGCTATAAGTGCGGCTCCAACCGATAAGTTTCTAACGTCTAGAGACCAAGCAATGTGTTGATCAAAGACTATAGCTTTAGGAAAGAGTTTGTTCTCATAAGCTACTTTCCAAACACATCGAGCTCGGTTTATTTGACCCATTAAGACAAGGTAGTTAAGAAGGACATTAACAAAGTATCTAGTTGCTCCTTCTTCGAGTTCGTAATCAATCCCTTGATAAAACTCTCTAACAAATGTTAAAACCGGTTGTTTCCTCTGTTCCGGACCTGTGAAAAGACCGCACATGAAAGCGTGAGCTTTGTGTTTAGTACTACTGAGAATCGACATTAATTGTCTCTCTTTATCTTCATCTTGACAACGAACAAGATGAGCGAGAATCGAAGTGTAAAGAACCAAATCAACTTTCCCAGAGGAATAAACAAGCGTCTCGAGTAAAGGCCTAGCTGAATCGTATAAACCGTTTTTCATACATGATTCGAATAACTGCCTGATGATGAAATTGTTTGTTTTGATTCCTGATGAACCCATGAACCTAAGCCATTTCAAAGCAAGATCAATAGAAGCATCTTTGATATATATCATAAGAACATCACTAGCACAAACATCTACCGAATAGCCCATTGCTTTCATCTCGAGTAGAATCTTCCCTGCGACATCAACAAGTCTTTTATTAGCTAGAAGTGTAAGAAGAGAGATATAGCTACTCAAGCCAGGTCTTAAACCAGCATTAGTCATGGAGTTATATATCTTCATTGCAGAATCTACTTGACCAGAACCAGCATGCATCTCTAATAGACACGAATATGTAGATGGTGTCGGCAAAAAACCAGCTTTCTCCATATCTTTAAATACCGACATTGCTACTTCAAGCTTTCCTGATTTTGCATGAGATTCAATAATCATTGTGTATAATCCAAAGTTAGGCCTGAAACCTGATTTCTTCATTTCATTCCAAAGCTTAAGAGCAGTATCTAGCTTACCGGCTTTAGCATATGAATCAATTAACGAAACAAACATAGTCGCTGATGGTCTATGACCAAAGCCTTGCATTTCAATGTAAACCTTCATTGATGTATCTAATCGACCAGCTTTCCCCATTGAATCAACAAGAGAAGCAAACACACTAAAGCTTGGTCGGAGTTTTCTTTCTTTCATCTGTTGGAAAAGCTTGAAAGCTGCATCGAGACGACCTGATTTAGCCAAACTCGGTATTATCAACTCGTAAGTTGATACATCCAATAAACAATCAGTTTTCTCCATGCTTTCGTAAATCTCAAATGCTTTATACGGTAAACCCTTGTTGAGAAACAACATCATTAGATTATTATATGTCTGCGTATCGATTTTACATCCCGACTCTTGAGCCTTTTTGAAACAACAAAAAGCAACCTCTAGTTTCTCAGCTTTAGCCAAATACTGAATCACTTGGTTATAAGCACTAAGACTACTCGAATCTTGAACCATCTCTTCAAACAGAGTCTGAATCCCTACAAAATCTCTACTCTGATTTAACCCATCAAACAACACAACATAACATTCATTCGAAACCACATACCAAGGCTGCTTCTTAGCCCATCTAAACAAACTCAAAGCTGCATCAGAATCTTGAACAATCTTCAAAGACTGTGTAATATGAACCATATTCGGCATAAACTGGAGTTTATCTAAATGAGTTTCTAACTCAGGTCCCCATTTCCATCTCTGCAAAACTTCAACAATCTTTGCAACAGCAGAAGCATTCATAAAAGGCTTCTTTAATCCACCAACCATTATATGATCATCAAGTCCTGGCTCTACAGATCTTATTCCTTTACCACTATGGATTACACTACCTGATTCATCTAAATACTCTACTTCCTCTGTCCAACCACTAAATTCACTCTTATCACTACAGAATCTTCTAACAATACTTAGACTTTGTTTACTTAATCTAAGAGAATTAGTGTTTTGAGATACATAGGCATTTCCGATAGTGAAGTAGCGAAGTAATCTGATGCTGGAGGAGTAAACTCCGGCGAAATTAGGGTTTATCAGGTCGGGAGAAAGCAGCGGAGTCGTGGAAATGGTACTCCGATTAAGCATGAAATTGACATTTCTGGGAATTGATTTCGCAGTACTTCCACGGATCATTGAAGATGTAGAGGTGAATTGCAGTTTTGAGGAATCAATCCTTTCCCTTCTTCTTAGCTCGGCTAAAACCCTAAAAGTTGAGACTTTAGAAGCTAAGGCCATCTCCATTGGGAGTATCTCAACATAAGTATCTCAATATACATATATAT
>OVBE01000229.1:0-59076 GCA_900406425.1 Iberis pinnata
AAAATTGTTGAAAGCGTGACCTAGAAGTCTGTAGTCATTGCCGGGGCTGCTAAAAAGTAGTTAGAATCATGAAAACGCAGAAAAGTACGAATATGAAAAGAAGTGAAAAAGGGAGAAAAAGGATCAAGAGCGGAAGTCCGTTGATGCTCTATTTGGTATGGGCATTTCGATAGAAGAGGTACTTGAGTAAATTGATTGATATACCATAGGTGAGAATGCATGAATATGAACTTAATTGAATATTAAAGAGCTGGTTGATATGATTTGATGCTTGATTGATTTGAGATTTAGAGTAAGAAACGGATTGTTAGTTTAGTGGTGGTAAACAATTAAGTCGAAGTAGTTGTTTGAGATTGGTGTCTTTTGGATTTGAAACTGTACTTATGGTTTTCTTAGATTTTGTGAGTTTGTGTGTAGTCCTTTCCAAACCTCTTTTCCAGATTGGGTCTTTCTTTACTTGAGGACAAGCAAAGATCTAAGTCTGGGGGAGTTGATATTACTCGGTTTTAATGCATAATAGTGGGCATTTATGTTTGCTATTCTGCATTATTCCGAGTGTTTTCATTGCATATTTGGTAGAATTTCAGTATTTTAGTTGTTGGGGTCGAATCAGAGCAAAAACGATGCATTTCAGGAGATTTCAGAAAGTTTCAGAAGAATTAGAAGTTGCAGACAAAAGTGATCGATCGGGCAGGTGTTATGCCCGCTCGAGCAAATGTTCTTGGTATTTTCCGAAGAAAGAGATCGATCGAGCAACTAAAGAAGAGTCGAGAAATTACGTGAGCAAACCGATCGGGTAAACACTTGCTCGATCGAGCACTTAACCCGAGAAGAATATGAAGTTTTCCTTATTTGCAAATCAAGTCCTCAAGCCTATCCAAGTTTTCCTTATTTGATATTTTACTTTTTTAGCCTATAAATACAATTTGTTTTAGGCCTTTAGAACTTAAGTTTATTTTAATTTTTCTGAGAGAATTACTGGGAGAAGCATCTTGAACCTTTGTGGAGAAGATTGCTGAACCCTATTTTATATCTATATCTATTTTAATTATGTGTTGTTATCTGATTTTGTATTGTTTATGCTTTGCAATGTCTGAGTAGTTCACTAGTTAGGTTTTAGGGTTTCCTAGGGAAACCATGTTTGAATGTTATGTTTAACTTTGTAGGATTGAATTTGTTATGTTTTTAGTATAAATTTGTTCTCAATGCTTGAATTAGATTGATCACCTAGTTCATGATTATAGGTTGATAAATACAAAGAGATTTGATTTAGAAACCTGGCTTAATTTAGATGAATAAGTGTTTTTACTTGCGAGAGTATTGTTTTAAATGATTATGAACAATTGAATCTGATTGCAATGCATGATCGAATTGTTTTAAAAACGGCGAGAGTTTGTCTCTGGCAATTCGATCATAGGGTTTAATATTTCGAGAGGAGATTAAACCACATTCGTTTTTCATGTTGAGAACTATTTTCAATCTAAATCCTGCATGTTAACTTGACTTTAAACCTGAATACCTACAGATTTCCCTAATGCCTAGCGTTTTTATATTATAGTTTTTAAACCGTTTTTAATTACCGTTTTGATCAAAATCAAATATATTATTCTCGCTTTAGCCATATTCGAAGTTTTAAACTGAACGTGCATTTTCTGGTCTCTGTGGATTCGATACCCTTTGTTGTGCTACTTTGAACTGGTCTCTGTAGTACTAGTTTATGATTAAATTCTTAACCTATCAGGAGTTCTTCTAAGAAAAGACGTATGAATTTGGTGTCTTGGCAACAAGTTTGTCAGCAGAAAGAAGCTGGTGGACTAGGCTTAAGATCTATGGAAAACATGAATTTAGCTTTGTTGAGTAAATTATGTTGGAGATTATTACAAAGTGAATATGAAATGTGGGTAAGACTCTTGACGAGTAAGTACGGAATTACAAATCTGCATGATAGGCGATGGTTACGGCCAAGACAGGTTTCGTCGGCTCTTTGGAGAAGTATTTTAGCAGGTTTTCATTCGGTCATTTTGAATGGTATTGGTTGGGTTCCTGGTGTCGGTGATACTATTCAATTTTGGTTGGATAAGTGGTTAATGAATGTTCCTCTGTCGGAATTAGCTACCAATTGAGTTAGAGAATCAATGTGTACGGTCCTTTTTGTCTGTTAGAATGGGATGGAATCGCATTACTCTAAGTCAATTATTACCTGAGGAAATTATGTGGAATATCTTGGTTATCCAATCAGGATGGTTCTTTTACTATCAAAACCACATATAAGTTATTGATGAAGAAGGAGGTGCCAACTGTAGGCTTCAATAACTTGTTCAAACTGGCTTGGGGTGTGGTAGCTTAAGAGAGAGTAAAAGTTTTTCTTTGGCAAGTTATACACCGAGTTATACTAATAAACATGAGCGGACGAGACGTAAGCTAAACACAAGCCTTTTTGTAACTTGTGTAAATTTGATGAAGAATCCTTGCTTCATGTGCTTAGAGATTGCCCGGCGATGCTAGGGATTTGGAGGAAAAGCTTGTTCCAAGACAAAGGAAAATCAACTTTTTTACACAATCTGTCTTTGAATGGTTGTTTACTAATCTTAAACAAGATTTGTGGTCTACTATTTTTGCTGTGAGTCTTTGGTGGGGATGGAAATAGAGGTGTGTGTACGTATTCGGAAAGGAAGGGAGATGTAAAGATAGAGTACGGTTTCTTAGAGACCTCGCAGCAGAGACGATTAAAAGCCACTCTCACACACTAGGTATTCAGCCAAGACCAAGAAGGGCTGAGAGATCTATTTCATGGGTCAAGCCGGACGAGGGTTGGTTGTAATAAACACTGATGGGGCTGTAAGAGGGAATCAAAGACTAGCAGGTGAAGGTGGACTGATTTGTGATCATTTGGATGAATGGCAAGGGGGTTTTTCGTTGAATATTGGTGTTTGTTCGGTTACCTTGGCGGAATTGTGGGGTGTTTACTATGGGTTATGGCTCGCTTGGGGTAAAGGCTTTAGACAGGTGATTTGTCAGATTGATTCGGAATGTGTGGTTGGTTTTTAAAGTGCATGGGTCAGTAATTCACATCCTCTGTCCTTCCTCGTACGCTTGTGCCAAGACTTTATTACTAGAGACTAGATAGTCAGATTTGTACATGTATTTAGGGAAGGGAATAGAGCGGCTGATGGTTTAGCAAATCATAGCTTTTCCTTAACACTAGGTTTTCATTGTTTTGAGTTAATTCCGGAGTTTGTTGCTTCGATTATTTATGAGGATTCTGTGGGTTATATCGATAAAGGCATATAAAATGGCAATATGAAAGATCTTTTAAGAGTATATATAACTTTATCTTAAATCCAAAAATAACAATTTAGAATGCACATACATTTTATAAATGGTGGTTCATAAGATAAAGTATAATTAAATACTTCATCGCAATGTGTTATGTCCAACTTTAGATAGAAAACCATAAAATACACTGCATTACATTTTGATTACAATATTTTGGATTGGAATATAATTTCTTATATAAATTGACCTTTTTGTTTGTTAAAGGATGGACGTCGAGTACATGTGATAGCGAGGAACATGAGCGAACCAGTGAGAATGATGGGTGAGTTTATGCAACCTGGAAGACGGCTCTTTCTCTCTAAGCTTGGCCTTGAAGGTAGCTTGGTCTCCTCTTCATTTTTACTATATACATTTACATAAATAAATATAAGACATATATAGTACTGTCACTTAATTAGTCTCTTAGTTTCAAGATTGAATTTGTGGGTTTATATATATATATGTATAGATTGTTTGGAGGAAATAGATGCACAGATAGTGACCGGCATAGCACTTTATATGGACAGTAAAGAAGCAGTCACATCTTTTCCAGTAAAGGATAACAACTTTTCTTATGAACCTTCTGCTCGAACTTTTCATAATGGTTGTTTTGTCCAGAGATTGCGCCAAAAAGCTTCTTCTCATCCTAAGTACGTTATTTATCATTTTTCCTACTATGTTATGGTTTCAGCATAGAAATGTTAAGGGTTTTAGCTAGTATAGCATATATAAATAAACATGAACTTTGGAGATAGATATTCATGAGTTTTGATATCTTATGAGAACTAGGATTACCCATATAACCATATAAGTACAAGTCATGTCCAAATGATATGATCATATCGACATATGTGATAATATGAATCAACAAAATTCTGATCAAAATTGGTTTTGAGACTACGAATGTATAATTTTATAGTTGGTTATTGGATGGTTGTGGCCTGTCTAAACTTTTGCAAGACACCAACGATGAGTTGGCCTAGTGGTTAAGCCCCTAGATCTTGAAAACGTAGGGGTTTAGGAGATCACGAGTTCGTTTCACGTTGGGAGGGGTCTGCTTTCCAAAGGAAAATTATATAACATGGTTAACCTTGCCCTAGGGAGATGTACAGGATTTGGCCCAGAAGTCATTGTTCATAAAAAATCTTCTCCAAGACAAAATTATATTTATTTTGCAATCCATTTCTAAGTAATATTGATTTCTAGTCAATCAGTTACCTTGAGAATACTATTAAACTTGACAAATAATATTATGTTCCTTATCAAGTGGTTTTTGGTCAAGTAACTTTAGATCTTTCCAAAATAATAGAGGAAGTATATGATTCCACACTGGAATAAACTAGGACCTTTTGGTCCATAGAGGCATACAACTTTTTTATCTGAAATTTTGCGGTTATAAAAAATTTAAAATGTCCTTCTTTGTACAGTGTGAAGTTGGAAAAAGGAACCATAAAATCGTTGATAGAAGAAAAATGAACGATCAAAGGAGTAACATACAAAAATAGCACATGCCAAGAAACGAATGTATTTTCACCTCTCACTGTAGTATGTGATGGTTGTTACTCAAACCTTCTCCGTTCAGTTAACAATAAAAATGTGAGTACATATCTAAATTAAGGACTTTTAATATTTTACTAATGATAAAGAATCAATGCAATTCACTAATGTGCTATAGGTGGAGGTTTTGTCGCACATAGTTGCTTACATCTCAAAGAATTGTCAGCTTCCAGATCCCAAAAAGTTAACATAGTTAATGTGTAATCCGTCCTTCATCTTTTTTTCTCGAATAAGCAGCACTGATATTCGTGGTAGTGTAGAGCTTTCCTTAGGCAAAATTCCTTCCGTTGCAAATGGTGAAATGACTACTTTTTTGAAAGATTTTATAGCTCCTGATTTACGCATTAGGCTGATTGATTGATCAAATAACAACAAGAAGTCAATATATAGTTGTGTCTGGTTACTACTTACTAATCTGTAGATAAGTCATATTAAGCCCGTCTTAATGATTTGAAGGACCCGAGGCAGAAAAGGCCTTTATAAAAGAATGATCCTAATATATATATTTATAAGAATAAAATGTGGATCTTATACTACTCTACATAAATTTATATAACTCAGTTTTAATGCATTTTTACTATTCAATCCATTTTCGTGCAGTTCTCGACATTTTTTTTATCAGAATTTGCAATTTTTTGAAAAAAAAGCAAAAACATCAAGAATAACTCAAAAACACCTTAAAACATGGTGTAAATGCCAATGAAAAATGTATTTAAAGTAAATTATATGAGAAATACACTACAAAAACGCGTGCACATAGCCTTAGCGAAGTCATATGCACGCATAATGACTTCAACTGTTACTTGACTTCATGTAAAATTTGCATATAACATCTTATATTTATTTTACAGATACCTCTAAAATTATGCGTATCATTTGTAAAAGGGATCGATGAAGGAGAACACATGCAAATAATGCCAGTTATGAGAACCAAAGCTATTTTAAGCAAGAAGAAAGGAGCGATTATGTTTGGAGATACATTTAACATGCGTTATCCCGCAGCTGGTTCTGGAATGACTGTTTTATTATCTGATATTCTCATTTTAAGCCTTCTTCTCAGGTCATTGAACAACTTCGATGATGCAAACAAAGTCTCCAAAGTTGTTAACTTTTTTTATGTCACCCGCAAGCCGCAAGGTGAGCATATGTTACAAACTAAGCTAAAATATTAGCATTCTAGTTTATTACAAAAACCTCAAAGAAAATTGAGAATAATGAATGGTTTTTGTATGTGAAAGGCTATGGCAACAACGACAGTGAATATAATAGAAAATGCATTTTCTCAAATGCTTATTTCACCAACGGATAAAGCAAAATAGGCCATGCAACAAGGATGCTTTGATTATCTCTCTAGAGGTGACTCTCGCATGTCAGAATTTATGGCTTTGTTCTCTTGCATGAACCCTCGTCCGATCTCTCTCATGTTTCATCTTTGTGTTATTACACTATCCTCCTTTGGTCATCTCCTCTTGGTATTTGGCATTGCCTCAAACTCTTTAATGTAAGTCATTATTCATCTCTTTACATTATGTAGCTCAAATTCTCTGGTGATTGGGTAAAATATTTTTGGGCACTTTCATAAAAGAGAAATTTCACATTCATTGAAAGTAGTTTTTGAGTTTGGATTCACTTATTAAAATTTTGATTAGTTTTGAAATGGTTAAGATTTAGTAGGAGTTTGAAGTTTAAATTTTATTTGTTATTTTGACCGTTTGTGACTAATTAATAACTAGGTGATTTACCTGCGTCCTGCGCGGATATAAATGAAATAATGTTACATTGTACATAGTTCAAAATTTTAAGATATATAAACATTTTTGATTTGTTAATTAAAAATTATATTATTTGATACAAAATATATATTAAAAATTATATTATTTGATAAACATAATTATTCAACGTTCATTAAATTGTTAAATGTAACTTATTTGATGCAAAATATATATTAAAAAGTATATTATTTGATAAATATAATTATTAAACGTTCATTAATTTGTTAAATATAATGAAAATAATTTAGAAATTTTTTAACAAAACCAAGCCCACTTATTATAATTAACTAAACATTCTAAAACCCCAATAAAGCCCAAAATATGTAAGTGTGATTAGTGTTAATCTTAACCTTGCGCCGATTTCATATCGTTTTATTTGTAAAAAAAAGAAAAAGTTAGAGAGAACTTCGTTTTCTCATGACAAATTTTCGACAAATCCTTTCTAATACTCAAAAAAGGATCAACAAATCATCATTTCTCTTGTAGATATGAAGGTAATACAATATCTTTCCATATAATTTCATAAAATCAATTTTCATATTTTGAATATCTCTGATTCTTTTATTTTTCATGTTCAAACGATGAATAATGGATCAAGATACGGATATGGGATATCAATTTTCAAAAAAGGTAATATTTTGCCGATTTCATTATTTCTGAGAGATCTGAAAATATTATTATCATAACTTATGATATTTTTTTAATATTTTTATTCATACATGTTCATACTTGAACAAAAGATCTAAACATCGCGAGTTGGAATATTAAGATCTTATGAACGTAATATAATATATTTTTTTCTGTATACGAACAATGTCCTAATTTATTTTTATCATATATGGCCAATATATATATATATATATATATATATATATATACATATATATATATATATATCTTTAAGATTTACATTGTTATAAAATTATAAATTATTATTTATTAAAATATTTATATATTTCAAATATTTGATTCGGTTTAACATTCAGTATTGTATATCCAACAACAAAAAAAGAAGTTTAAAGTTTAGTTATTCTTTGTTTGTTATCAGTATAATATTCATAATGTTTTATGAAATTTTGATTTTGATAAATTTTTTTATAATTTGGAAATATGTGAATACTAATTTATATATTTATTGTTTTAGATAAAAGACTAAAGAAAAATATATATTACAATGATAAGGTATGTTTAAATAAACTAAATCTTGAGTCATATGATAATTATATTTTAAAATTTAGACATTATTTTTACATTTGATGATACTAATTAATTATAATATATATATATATATATATTTAATATTTTTAAATTATAGTATTTATTGAATTATAAAAAAAATTGTGTGGAATATTCACAATACCTAATGGGTTTATTGGCTTTAAAAGATTATGGGCCTAATACAATTACATATATACACATAATTCAATCTATTTAGATTTTGAATAGAAACAATTAATGTGTTAGATTAATAAAATTCTAGTATTTATATATTTATTTAAAATTTATTAAATAATTTAATTTACTATAAACTGTTTAACTATTACAAAATCTTATTGATATACATAGCGAGATATATATATATATATATATATATATATATTAAATGTATGTAATAAAAATATTGGTTGAATTAAGCATAGATGATATAAAATTTAACGTATCGATCAAATAATTCATATACACAAACAATTATATTCGAATTAATCATATTTTAATTATGTAAATAGATTACTTTTATAATATAAAAGTAATTATATCGTCATAAATATAATTTACCTTCCTAGTAGGAATAATATCATAATATATATATATATATTATGAATTTTAGTATCTAAATATTATATTAATCGTAACAGTAATTAAAATTATTATTTTATATATTAGCTATTTTATAATTATTTAAATTATAATTAGTAATAGTTTTATAACATATAACCATAATAAAAATTATATTAAAATTTATTTAAATATAATAAATACATCATCTATTACATAATATAAATAGCTATAAAACACATCACATTAAAATGAATTTATACCAATTACCGATAATAAAAAGTAAATCGATAAGTCATATACATTAAAACATCATATACATTTAAACCTTTAAACCAATATACATTGAAACTTACTAAAAGTTGAAAAGACATCTAACCACACTCATTATTACTCATTATTACGTATAATATACAACTCAAACCATTATATATATGATAAGTCGTTAATATAATTAATAAACATCCTACCACATTCTCATTATCTCTCTAAAAAATGAATCGTCACGAAGATTTAGTAGAAGAAGATCCAGTAGTTATCGCACGGTTACCAAGAACCAGAAGGTACAAAACCGTAATGAAACTCATGAAAACTCAGTTAGAATGTCTCGAAGAACTTCGTCAAACCGAACTCCGATCAGTGAAAGTAGATTCAGTGGTCTCCACGTTAGAAAAGATTAAGAACACACCAAATTTTAATCTTGAAGAGGAATTGAAAAGGCTAAAAGAAGAAAAGCAATACACCGATTATGAACACCATCACACTCAACCCTACGAAATCAACTACAGAGATTGTGGGATTAGGTTTTTAGATTAAATATATGTTGTTTTTTAATACGATTAATGTTATTAAGATGACATAGAATTTTTTTAGTTATTTAATATTATTATGTTTATTTTTTGGTAAAATTTTAATATTATTATGTTTATTATTATGTCATTATTTATAAATTTTATTATAAGTTTATCTGTTAATAATTTATATTTTATATTAAATAAGTTAACAACAGCATATTGTCTACTATGTGTAATTATAATATAACTAACATATTTAATATCACAGTAAAAATTTATAATATTAAATTAATACAAATTGTATACCAAAATATTCATATAAAACCAATTTGTATGTGTAGTATATTTTATACAAATTATTCAAATATTAAAAAATATAGAAGAAAACCATAATGTTATTGTTTAAAAACCCAATATCCAAATAAACCCATCTGATAAAAATTAAAATTGTAGAAATATATATTAATATAATGTCATTTGATATGTGATAAATATTTGTTAAAAATTAAATAATATTACACAGCAATAAATTTCAATATTTATAGTTATATTTATTATTATAAATAAATAGTTAATTGTTATGATATGGGATAAACGTACGAATACAAAATAGGGTTCACGATAAATAATCATATTTTTGTTATAACCCGGAATAATCAAATAGTTACATATAAATGTAAATATTATATAATACAAAAACTTATTATTAACTTTTACTTGTGTACTTCACATATACAAATCACATAAATGTCATGATTACACCTATTAGACTATTAGTTAGGTTTTAATAATTACTTAATTGAATATATATGGTTCAATATGACACATTTTCAGAAAATAACATATTTTATATAATTAATAAAAGTATTTAATATAAAAGACTATAGATATTAATTCTGTTTTCTCTTCACAAATAATTATCACAATTAAAATAAATATAAATGTAAGTCATATTAGTTAGGTTATCATAATTATCTGTTTGAACAAATACTTATCGATTTGACACATTTTCAGATAATAACGAATCTTTATAAATTATTAAATAAATTTTTATTACAAAAAGTATATATATAACTTTATTCAATATGATATTATATATATATATATATATATATATATTATGGAATTACGTTAATATTCAATGAATAATCAAATATTTATAAAAAGGTGTGAAATGAGAAATCGAAACGACATTTCAGACATGACCATTCGATGCATAAATAATAATAGTAATTGCATGTTAACCGACTACTAACCTCGAAGTGCGCATCGTGCAGAAGCCCTAAAGTCATTTTCATTTATTTTTTTGGTAAAAAAAAACTCTAGAGTCGGGTTTCTCTATATATACCAAGCGAATAAATAAAACAAAACATCACAACAAACTGACATTCAAAAGAGAAAATCTAGTCCACTAATCAAACTCTCCAAAGGTTTTTCTAGAACACACTTTCTTTTTGGATCATCTTTAGTAATATATCTTATATAGATCTTCGTGTATTGTTTTGATTATTTGTAGTACTCATATTTGTATTGTGTATCAAGTACACAAGTTATAATATACTATTATTTATTTCTGTTTATGTTTTATGATTCATTCAAAATAATGGATAAAAGAGAAAACCAAAAGTTGAAAGCTCCTATGACCGAAGAACAGCTGGCAACGGAAGCACGAATCAACCTCGCAGTGAAGAAGGCGAAAAAAGAAGTTGAAGCTCGATACAAAGACGGGATGTTGATGATGAAAGAGTACCAGACTCAGCATGAAAAGGCTATGTGGTACAGAATGAAGATCGCAAAGAGGGATGCCAAACTCAGTCTCCTGTTTGAAATAATGGGAGACAATGAGTTTGATCCCATGGCCGAACGAAATTCCTAAGAGGAGAAGAAGAAGATCACCGAATAGTCTCTGTCCACGGTGAATGTCTCGGAATTAAATTGGGATAAGACGGGATTTTCGTTCATGAACTGAGGTTGTACCTTCAAGAACCAAGAACCAAGAACCAAAAAATGTTTTTTTTAATGCTAATTATGTTTTTTTAATCTTTTTTTTTTTAAATTATGATATAATCCGGTTTAAAACGGTTTTCTTAAAAATATATATAAATATTAATGAACCATTTTCATTACGTAAATAACTAACTAAAAATAAATATTAATAAGTATTTTAAAAATAATATGAAGGATAAATAAAATAATTTATCGTATAATTAATCATTAATACACCAATTTTATAAACAAATGCATAAATAAATAATAATTTAACAAATGTAACTTTAACTCAATAATTAAAAGACACATGTACACACTACTAATTAATAATATAGTAAAAATATATTTGCCTATTAAATAATATATTCAAAAATGGTACAAAATTATGAAATTAAATTAAAAAGATGAGGGTTTTCTTAAGTTTTTTTTAGTTTGGGGTATTTCAATCGTTTCGGGTATTTTTGGTTAAAATACCATAACCAAAATAAAACCGATAAGTATATTGTTCTTAAGAGAATCTAATATTTTTAGAACTGGACCTGATCAAATTATATTGAACCGAACCGATAGTCTTATGGATCCTATATCGAAAGAACAAAAAATTGCAATTAAGTTGAATGAACCAGAACCGTAGATATCAGGTATTTTACCTTTTTCGGTTCTTTCAGTTATTTATTTTTTGATAAAATACAGGAACCGAACCGTAGACAATAAATTTCGGTTCTTAAACGGTTACAAATTTGTAGAACCGAACTGATTGTCCAATGGTTCTGAAAAAACCGGAATCGAACAATATTAACGTTTTTGTCCCGTCCCACACTTTTCAGACAAAGAGTGCAATTGCACCCAACTATTTATTTATTTTTTAATTAAATTAGAGAACATCACAATTAACAGATCATATAATATTATGTAATTCATTATTGGCCAACAACTCAGGTTAATTGTGATGTTCTAAGAACGGTGATAGTGAATAAGATCAATTGGAATATGCTCGGATTTTCATGCATGAACTGAAACGCATCAAGAACGAAGAACCCTACATCCAAATATTAGCTTAATTATGTTATATCTTTTATTTGTTGTTATTTTTCAATTTTTTTAAAATCGGTACCTTTAGATTATTAAAATTAATAAAATTTCATATTCATGGTAGTTAATACGATTTATTTTATCAAGAAAATCAAGTATTAGAAGAAACTCTAAAACCTAGCAGGCTACACTTTAGGTTATTATAATGATAACCTTGAATACAACGCATATATGGAAAATACTATAATTACAAATATTTATAATACCCGTAAATATATTTATTACGCTTTTATGTATAACATTTTTAGATAATTTCCTTATATTATATTAATGGAATACTAACTTTTAATTAAAAAATCATGATTAAAATTAAAATATAAAGTACACAAAGTTGGTATATTTTATTGTTATGTGGAAAAGGAATAACCATAATAATGAAAATATGTATTCTATACTTTTCATGTCTCTATAAATAATTGGCTAACCTTGAAAAGTATATATAATTTCGACCATTGTCAATGACTTCACACAAAAGAAAAATTTCTCTCGATTCTTTACCTGAAGATATTCTTGTGAAGATTTCTTCACATATTGCAGCTTCGTCCTTGTTAACAATTTCTAATCTCAGTATGGTTTCAAGGTATTTTAAGAAAATATGTGATGAACCATATGTTGTTTATCGAACTTCACTTCACGGGCTCCCTCTTTTTCCATGGTTTCATAATCCTGTAAGAATTTCAAATTTTCTTAAGAGATGTCTAAAGTATGGAAATCCTGATGCCATGTATCGTAAAGGACTCATCAAATATTTTTTAGAAAACAAACAAACAAATCAAAGTACTAAAACTTTTATCCGAGGCTACAAGTAGAGGAAATCAAGAGGCAATATATCTTTACGGTTTAATATTAATCTGTCTTGGAACACATACAAAACCTAAGGGTTTAAAGATCCTGTCTAGGTTGATAAAACCGCTGATGTCCACAACGATGAAGGGACTTGAAGAACTTCGATACAAATTTAGAGAACATCTTTGGTGGCGTGGCAAACCAGTCATGAAACAACTCAAGAGATCATACGTTCGTGAAAAATGTGTATGCAACGGTTGCACAATGGAATTCTTATTACTGAATTGTGCATGGCAACGACATGGGGAGGATAACGATATGATTACTTCTTCAGCCTGTGAACGTTGTCTATGGCACCACGAAGTTGAACATTATGTATTAAATTTTAGAATATTTTTGTCATTTGTTTTTTAGATTAACTATATTTTCAAGATTATTTTGATATTATTAATGATATTGATATTTTACAAATACAAGTTAAAATCATATGACAATTGCTTTGCAAACATACGAAAATTGGGTTTTTCTATATTAAAATTCGAATATCAAAAGAATTGTAGTATGCATCACTTATATTTGCATGTAACTATTGTTACTGTATATCAAAGTATTGTTACGTTACTTAAATAACTAATATTTCATATATTATATATAATTATTATTTAAATAATTGTAGTATGCATAAGTTAAATTTATCGAGGGATGAAATCATAATACAAAGAACAATAGCCTAAATATTTTTATATTACATATACATTAGTATTACGATAATATATTTAAATATTAATTCATATATAATTTTTTAAAATTACTATGTGAATAAAGGATACGAAAAGACAATTGAGATTAAAATATTCGATGCATAACTAATAACAATAACTGCTTATTATCTTGACAACCGATTAATAACCTTGATTATCGCATCGTGTAGAAACTTAAAGTCTTTATTTTATTTTATTTTTTTATAATAAAACCCTAGAGTCGGTTTCTCTATATATACCGACAAAACTGAACGAAGACAAATATCACCGAACACAAACATTCATAAGAGAAATTCGGATTCAAGAAGCAAATTCTCAGAAAGTTTAACTAACACCCTTCTGATTTCAGATTATGTTTATAAAATATGATATATAGTTGATCGTGTATTGATTTGTTTATTTATAGGGTTTACTTCTATATTATATATCATATTCAAAAATTATAACATACTTATATCTATATCTGTCAATGTTTTATGATTGTGTAAGGAATAATGGATAAAACACAAGAACCAAAGTTGAAATCTCTCATGACAGAAGAATAGCTGGCAGCAGAAGCATGCATCAACTCGGCAGTCAAAAAGGCGAGAAAAGAAGTGGAAAATCATTACATAGCCGGAATGTTGATGACGAAGGAGTACCAGTCTCAGTACGAAAGGGCCATGTGGTACAAGATGAAGATCGCGAAAAGGGATGCAAAACTCAGTCTCCTGTTTAAAATAATGGGAGATAAGGAGTTTGATCCCATGGCCGAGCGGAATATCCAGGAAGAAAAAAAAAAAGATCACGGAATAGTCTCTGTCCACGGTGAAAGTCCTAGAATTAAATTGGGATAAGACGGGATTTCCGTTCATGAACTGAGACTGTACCTTCAAGAACCAAGAACGAAAAACCAAAAAAAAAGTTTTATTTTTATGTAAATTATAATATTTTTCTTTTTTCTATTTTTTCTTTTTGTTTATTACTAAAATTCTTTTTTTTGTAAGTTAATCGGATATAAACTGGTGTATTCCGGTTTTTAAAAAATGTTTATATTATTGTTTTCGTTATATAGTTGAAATATTAGTTATTTAAGTAATACGAAAATTAACATATCACTACTTTTAATGTTTCTTATAAAAAAAATTGACATATTAAAATATTTATAGATTTTTAAAAATTTAATTAATATGCAAATTTTAATTTAGTTATATGGTGATAAATTTAGATATATAATTATTTATTAATATACAAAAATTACATATTTGCATGTATGATACAATTACATTTATTTTTTTACTATGCAAATCAACAATTTATCAATAACATTAAGGAATATAGCAAAACGGAAAGCCAAGAAATCTCTATTGCGTAAGATAATGGTAGATAATGGAATATACACGCAGACAAAAAGGAAGCAAATCATAATATTTTAAGAACAGAGAATGCGAAAAAGATCAATTGGGATACGTTTGGATTTCCAGTCATGAAATGAAAAGCAATAATCACGAATAACCCTAGACCATTTTGTATTTTTCCTCAAACCCTAGACCAATTTAAGTTTAAATTATGTTATATTTTTAGATGTTGTATATTTTGTTTTTCAATATTTATTTTATGATTTTATTAAAGCGAGCTCGATTAGATCTTTGTAATAAATATGAAGTTATCCAAGATAGTGTATCGAGAATAGTTTATAGTTCCAAAAACAATAAAGTAAAATATCAGAAACAATGATAAAACCTACGATACTACATTTTATAGCCTACCATAATTATAACCTTGAATATAAAGAATTTTTGACAGACAATTAAATTATTAAATTTAATATTAATAAAAAAACAAAAAATGTTATAATACATGTAATTGTGTTTATTACAATCTTTGCAGAATAGTTGTAAACAATCAAAAAATTATTAAACACAAACGATCTTTTACCTAAAATTTTACTGTACCAAATTCCAAAAATGGATTCAAGAAGAAGACAAGATGCATTATCCAGTTTATCAGATCATCTTCTGATAATAATAATATCTTTCTTACCATTTAAAGATGCTATAAAGACAATTGTTCTATCTAAACGATGGAAAAAATTATGTTATGAAACGACCAATATCTCTTTTAACGAATCGCATATCGAGAGATATTCAGTTTCAGAAAACGAAACCAGAACGGTCTCTAGGGCTTCATTTATTTAATATACAGTTGACTGGATTTCGAGATTCTCTGGACAATACATAAAAAATTTCGAGTTATGTTTCTCCAATCTGGTTAGTTATCAAAAAAATATTATGTTATTGATCGAGTTCGCGATTTCTAAGCAAGTACGAAATCTGATTATTAATTCCTTAGAAATCACTGAAGGTGTGATAGAAAGAAACATATTTCAATCACCAACAAGTTTTTATAATTTAAATCACTTGAATCATTGGAAATGTTAGGTTGTGTGTTTGATTCATCAAGAGTATGCACATCAAATTCTATAAAATATATATATACATATATATATATATATTGATTCGATGAATGTCAAAAAGATCATGTCCTTCCTATCAAGATCTCCTCTTTTAAATTCGTTGACCATTAAGAATTGCTGGACCATCGAGAATTGTGAATTTACTACGAAGTATACCACACTGAACATTTCTAATATTCAACACCTCAAGTATATAGGAAAGTTCCACTACTTTCAATTTATGGAGGAGAAAAAAATGATGAAAGAAGCATATTTGGATTTCCGAAAAGAGACGGAATATGATAACTCGACGGGAACATATTTATGTAATATGCTATACTATATGTCATATTCTAAGAAGTTGACAGTATGTCCATTCCTCATTCAGTTGATTCAAGAAAGCGATCATCCGATCCATTTGCAAGCACCAATGGAAAAAAAAACATCTTGTTGTAAAGACAAATATACAAGTGAGCGAGTTTATTGGTATTAGATGCATGATCAACAGTTGCGAAGAATTAGAGACTATGTCATTTGTTATGGTTTCTCAAAGACCATCTATAGCTACATGTTCTCACGTCGATTTGGAGAACTACTGGAATCAAAATATAACACACAAGTGTTTGAAGTCAACTTTAAAATTCGTAGAAGTTATAAACTTTAGTGGAGGATTTGCAGAAGCAGTAATGTTGTAATGTTTGATTAAGTATGGTATTGTATTAGAAAGAGTAGATTTATACTTATCACATGAGCTGGAAGATGGTAAGAAGATTCTGGCTCGAGCAACAGCTGATTTGATAGGGACCAAGTTCGTGAGAGGTTCGAAACAACTAAGGGTTATTAGGCATGCTTAAGGTATAAATATTTAAATATTTTATTTTTTTGTTATTTTAATGTGTTAAATCAATTAAATTTATGTGTTCGTAATTTGCCTTTTTTGGGGGCACGATAAACTAGTAATATATCACTAACATTATACAATAACGAATACATAGTGTGATGTGTAAACGTCATTGTTATGTCAATAGTTTAAACGTACACGACACAATAAAATGTGATATACGAATTCTGTTTCCAATGACTTATTAATAAAATGCAGACAATTCAATGTACGTTCCTACAATTCCAGAACATACTATCATTTCGTTTTGACCAAACATAAAGCATGCATTAATTAGCTCCATGAACACTTCACACTCACTCATACAATATGCTTTCGTAAATAGTGAAATAATTTAACACGAAAAGACATATCATAGTGGTGATAAGAATTTTTGTTTAAAAATGGAATCAAATATTTATAATTTAATATCGCGTATTTAGCAATTACTTAAGCATAAAGTTTAACAATAGTTACCATAACTTTTATTTTACGTTATAATATATATATATATATATACATATATGATAATATATATATATATATATATAATAAAAATATGTAATATAACGCATAATATAAAATGATATTACATGAAATTCAAAATAAAATTTAAAATACATTAAAGTTAATATGAATTTAGAGTTGCATAATTAAATTAATTAAAATAAGCACAAAAATATTAAAATAACAACAAACATTATAATTAAACCTTCAAATTACAATGAGATAATCACTAATCGTTCAAACCTCCACCAAACTGCTCAAGGACCACATAGATCTCATCACCTTCATCCATCATGAGCTAACAATTGAAAAAGAAAACGACCAGTCTAAAAACCCATTTAATATAAATTAATTAAGTTATATGTCAAAATAATAGACATTTTTAAAACCGTATGAGGAGTGTGCGTAGATATGATCCTCCTGTTCTCATAGAGGAATCGGACTAAATCATAAGAGATGGGTTTATTTTCACAATAGTAATCCATCACCTTCCTAAAAGTTGTATGAACACCCATACAAAATATATCGATCTCCCTGATTCATAAATTAGTAAAAATAGTTACAAAACATTTAATACTTATAAATAATAAATAAACATGTTGTGTAAAATAAATTAAATGAAATATATATAAGTAACAAATTTATTGAATTAAAAAAAACAGACCTCTTGATTATTCAAATTGATTATAATTTTCCGAGTAGATGATACTTTAGGAGATCGACAAACATCATGGACACATGAAGAGACAGAGGTATTAGAAGAGAGAGACATTGTTTCAAAATTACAAATATATGATTATGAATAGAACAAAACATATTATTTTGGTATGCTAAAAAGAGACACATCTACCATAAATAAAATACATATTAATATTAAAGTAGCTGAACCATATTCGAGTAGTCATAATTTTTTTTTTTTTAATAATCTAAACAATCATAAAATGACAAACATAAACGATAATTCATTCAATAACAATGATAAAGATAAATAAAATAATAGTACTTTCAACTAACAATATAGGTTGTTTAAATTATTCGTTATTAAACAATAAATAATGCACTAACAATCATGTTTAAAAACAATAATTCATAAAAAAACGAAATTAATTAGAATAGTATTTCTGATATATTAATTATTTCAACATAGTATAAATAATATATCTATAATTATATTATACATCAAGCTCATAAGAATATTATACCATTTACAAAAACAAATATAATTAAGTTCACATATGCAATAAGACTTATGTTATTATATATCACAATTAGTTGTATTATAGTAAGAAATATATCAAAGTAGATAAATAAGAATATAAACACCAAAATAGTACTGTTATTTAGTTTAGTATACGAAAATAGTAATATTAAAAGAGTATTTACAAAATATGATAATATCAAATATTTTGGAACACTTCTTTGTAAACAACATTGGTAGTCTTTTTTTGAGGTTTTCTATCAACACCAGTAATAAGTATACGCAAACCAGTCCGTCTCGTAACCCTTGATAATGTGACATATAAATGACCATGCGTGAAAACAGGTCGAAGAAGATACAACCCAACACGCTCTAACTTTTGTCCTTGACTTTTGTTTATAGTCATTTCGAAAGCAACATCTACATGAAACTGTCTTCTTCTCATCCTAAGAAACCGTGCTTCCGGAGGTGATACAAACATCCGAGGGATCAAAACCTTCTGACCAACTTTATTACCAGATATAAAGCTAGCTTCGATAACATGATCAGCTAATTGTGTAACCATCAATCTTGTTCCATTACATAAACCACTCTGAGAATCAACATTTCTAAGTAACATAATAGGAACACCAACCTTCAATGCAAGCGAATGTTTCGGCATACCAGGTATCTTTATACTATTCAAAAACTCTTGAGAAGAAACCATGTCATCATTCTCTCCTTCATCAACAGACTCTATACTATCAGAACTTAAATATGTCTTTTCAACACCTATAATAAAATATAAAAAATTAAAAAATAGAATACAGAAACTAAGATATTAATCGTATAAAATAGTAATATAAAAAATTACCCGATAATTGAGACAACATATAATCATTAATTAAATCAACATCCTGATTTCTTGGACTCAATATAGCCCTTCCTTGATAGAACATAGGATCGGTGGTAAAGACAAAACTACTACCATAAACATCATCGATTATAGATGTAATCGGTTCTGTATTAGTAGAAACCAAAAGATCTTTGGGAACATCGATTTCCACATCACTATCGGTTGTACAATTTATTTTACCATCTCCAACATCCAAAATCCATTGAGAAAACTTTTTCAAATCAGCAACAGCATCATCACTTAAACCATCAGATAACAATCTCATATTCTTAGTCAAAATTAATACTTTGCAAGAACGCCATAAAAAGAAGAATTCAACGAAGCAAATACAGTCTCAACCCTACCTCCGTATGTGAAAACAGGTAATATTTGTCTAAAATCTCCACTAAACACAACTACCTTACCATCAAAAGGCTGATTACTTTTTAGTATATCATGTAAGCTTCTATCAACTGTTTCGAAACAGTATTTACTCATCATAAGAGCCTCATCCCATATGATTAGTTTAGCTTCTTTTATTAAATCAGCAAGATCCGAGCCCGCCGCTACAGAACACGTGGTAAATTCATTCACATTAAGAGGTATTCTAAATCTAGAATGTGCAGTACGACCTCCTTCTAAAAGCATAGCAGCAATACCACTAGATGCTACATTCAATACGATATCTCCTCTAGACTGGATGGCAGCTCCAAATGTTTTCCAGAGAAAAATTTTACCCATTCCACCAAAACCATGTACGAAATACAAACTTCCTTTGTCTCCATTAACAGCCGCCAATATTTCATTATAATGTAAGCGCTGCTCATCAGTCAACTGTGCGAGCCAAACAACATGATTTGCTGCCAGCTCATGACGATTATAATTTCGCTCTTCTTGTATAAGATGGTTTAAAGTCCCGATAACTAACATATCGTCTAAATATGGAATAGGTTTAAAGTGTGTAAGCGAACTACCACTCAACCGAAGAAGTCGTTCTATATCCGTCAGTGCATAATTTTTAATTTGTTCTTGGGACATCTGAAGATCTGAATAAAAATTAAAATATATTATAACTCAAATAACATTGTTATATAAAACGTATACAATATCTAATTGCAAAATAATAAACCTGGATTATTGGTGATTCTCCTCTGCATATATAATATGTCTTCAGACAACACATCACAAGTAAAATTCCAAAATTCAACAGGCGTTAGAACACTTTTCTTAAGCAGCATGACAACAAACAACTTCCTCAATTGTTTACCACTTGCCCATAAACTTGCTTCATTAATCGCGGATACATACTCCTTATCACCGTCTAATAAACCTAATGCATAACAGGCATCCTTAAAGGTAGGATTTACAACACCAGCCACGATCCTTATCTCTTCAAAACAAGTCGGTCCTTTGACGATGTTTAATAAGACCCGTAAATAATAAGCTTCACCAGCTGCATGTGGAACGAATGTCAATCTTCCTATAGCAAATCCCCTTTTACGTGGTCTCCACATTCTATCNTTATCCTTAAGAACCCAGAAAAACTCAATAGGAATATCTGCATAAGTAAGTTTACGTGCCTGTGGATAAATTTTGTTACACTCCATCCAAGATAAAAACTTAGTATAACCAACACTTATTAGATTTAACACATCATCAACAGGATCATCTGCATTATAGACAACAAGTTGTTGATGAGGGAGATGAAAAGTAAGTTTTTCAACGGGAGTAGTTCTAAACTGAGTAGGAAATCCAAACAACCTCCACGTCACTTCACAGGCTGAAATATACCTATTTTAAAACAATTAATTAAAATATACAATTAGTACGTCATATATATTAACCATTTACATTTTAAATAATAACAACCAAAACAAATATAAAAATCGACAAACCTGCAACTAAAGTACTTCTTAATTTCGTCAACAATAGTGTTAGGGTTATCATCACCATCAATACCAATAGACGCCCTAACATAGTCTGATCTTTGTTGATATACTTGAAAAGGTATTTAATCGAACGGGTTTGATTGCACCATTCAACATTGATATGAGCACGAAACGCAATACAAAGCTTTTTATTATATGGTACGACGTATCTATTATCTAGATCTATCTTTTTTGGTGACTACAACACCATCATTACGTCGTCTGTATATGTGAAAACCACTGTCATCAATAGTGGTAACATTACTGAAAGGATTTAGAAAATACTTCGTGCTACGACCATCAGTCATACAAACATTCGATCTATTAGCTTCACCACAAGGACCATGCATCATCGTATCACCAATAATTTCATACAGTTCCGGTTCCAAAAGTTTATCAGGTATCTCAGCTGAAATTATCTTATCGATCGCATCACCATTCAGAATTTTAGAATCAGGATGAAGAAACACCATATGTGCATGAGGCAAACCACGTTTCTGAAACTCTATTGTATACAATGCTGAAATAATATATTAAAAAACAATATTATAAATTAATGATATTAATTATTAGGTATAACACAATAAAGTAAAACGGCGGCATAAAATATTACTAACCACTGTTGACAACACCAAAAACTTGGTTTTTGGTAAGTTCGTGTATGAGCTTATCAAGTTTGATTTTGAACAGTCTGCAATAGATATTTGGTCGATCTTCTATCTTTAATTTATGTTTTCCAAGATATCGTCTAATCTCTAGCCACTTAGGATTACATGTTATCGTGATAAACAAATATGGAAAACCAAAATATTTGCATGTTGCCATTGCATCTAAATAATGTTGCATCATATACCGTTTGCCACCTACAAAATTCGAAGGTATATAAACACGATTACCTTGATCATATAAATCACAATCACCACGATCCGCAGATGCCGATATGCTAGCATAAGTATCAGATCGTAACCGTCTTTGGTTTTGCCATATGTAACGTAACCTATTAGATTCTATCATAGTAAATGCATCAACTAAAAACTGTTGATACAAACGACCAGACATGACTATTGTTGGTGACTCATTATGGCGATTTTGAATACGAAAAGCGAAAAACTCTCGCATTGTAATCGTTGTCCTCTTCCTACCAGATACATCAACAAAACCTATATCAATTCCCAATCTGAAACCATCTTCTCAATATGGAAACAACAACGGATATTGTAAAGGTAGATACGCTGGATGCAATTCGCTAATCCTTTGCAATTTCCCACTCCTACTCTCTATAATTATATCACGTTTATCAGCCATTGCTTCAAAATCACCAGGGATCAAACCAGCAACATCGTTTTCGGTAGGTAGAATATAAGTTCTTCTGTCAGTAACCCTACCGTTCGACAATCATAACCGAACTTTAGATGGAGCAACACTCGATTGTAACCGTTCTCTAGCATACTGAAACTCCTGAACATGTCGATTATGCCTATTCAACATATTCGTCAAGAGCGTGACAATTTCAACACGAAGATTGTCCGATGGAGCGCATTTACTACATTTTAAAGATAAAAACAATTTANCTAAAAATAAAAAAAAATCATGATATATCAGATTAAAAAAACATAACCAAATTGAGATATAATGTAAACTTTACCCATAAGCAGATATCCTATTAACTATCTCATTCATAGTATCATGTATGTAAAGCTGCAAGAAAGCTGGATCTTCGTCTATACCAGGAAGTAGATCACCTATCAAATGATAATTTTCTCCATGCATACGAAACAAATATGGACCTTTACCATGATTTATAGAGTGATCAATTTTACCACCTAAAGAAGTAAATGAAAACATCATATTGTATGCACGAATAAACTCGCGGAAATGAGTACTCCTATTGTCTAAATTATATAAAAGAGCCAACTGTGTTTTCGGTGGAGTTTTTAAAAGAGGTAACTTCACTTTGCCTTTACCACAACACGGACTAAAAACATGAATACTTTTGTTAGCTCTTTTACGGATACGCTCATTGTACCACATGTATGCACAACATGCAGAACACATATAAGTTGGATCACCATCATCAAAATAACCTCGATAAAAAAATGAAAAAAATAAATAAAAAAATAAATAATATATATAATAAAGTTAACAGCTACAATCGATAACTTGAATTTCATTACCATTGTTAACAGCAGAATTATCAGAAACAACTGTTGAAAAAGTATTAATACTTATAATATGCTCAGGAGGATTATGACATCATCCTTATCTGATTCAGAATCAGATTCTCGTTCAGAATCAGTACTAATGAAGCACACGAAATCATCTATATTTATTGGCTTGGTCAATAGCTTTGCAATAATACATACAAATTTGATTATAATTATCAATAATATAACGAATATATAATAATTCAACACATAAAAATTAAAATCTAACATTCACCATTGTTGATTGGTCGACTTCGTTTATCCTTAATTTTTTAGTATGTTTAAATCTAGCAGACTTTTCGGGTTTCATAGGTATAGACGAAGAAGCAATGTGTTCACCAATTATAAGATTTTTCAGAGTAGGTGGTGCATAAAAACTATTCGGAACCGAAGAACCTTCATATAAACGATTAAATATTTTAATTATACTAACAATACTATATTACGATACAATATTATAAAATTTGTATAAAACTTATATTTTATATGATTATTCATGATACATACCCAGTCGAATTGATGATTTATTTATCTTCTTATTCCTCACACCCATGGAAACTCGAGGCATGGTCGATAGCTAACAAATTAATAAGAATGAAAGTAATGTCAACGATGAGGTATAATGCATAACATACACACATACACATATATATATACGCATATATATATATCTTGGTCGAATTAATAAATAATACATTTTTATGTCAAAGATAAACATAAAAGTATATTTTCTCATTCGATTTCACGAAATTTATAGATTATATCGTATTTATGATAAGGCAGAATTAAAAAAATGGAAATTGAAAGATATTATAATGCAAGTAAAAGAATCTTAACAAATACATACTATCAAATACACAATGCATAATACAACTAAAATATATCGAACATTATGATACATGAATAATATCTAACATTTTATAAACTAATATCAATAAACCAATCAATAATCTCTCTCTATATATATACTAACATATCATACATTTATAAAAAAATAAAAATTAAATTTTCCATATTATCAACTAAATTAATTATAGTTATTATATATATGGGAGTGTTTATATTGTTTAGATCAAATAATACATATGGATTTATATATTGATTATAAAAATACCAAATGGTATCATGATACATTATCATGTATAATCAAAATTATATCATAACATAAGTTAAATTTATAATAAGATAAAATATTAAATATCATACCATTAAAAATGTGAGAAATTAAGAATCTTGTTAACAAATCAAAGACTATCACATTCTAATCAATCGACTCAGTCTTAAGCTTCTTGGTAGCAGAAGAACCATCCAACAGATCAATATCACTACCATCAAATCGTTTATCGCTAGAAGTAGGTGTTCCAACAGCTGTTTCAGAAGGAATACATGTACTATTATGCGAAGAAATTTTCTAATAATCAAAACATACATAAATCAAAATAATCAATTATTTTAAAATATTGCTAACATATCATATTATAATATCAATATGAAGTAAAAAGAAATTACACTCGAATAAGGCCTAGCTTTAAATTCAGTAACCAGTTCATCTTTATTAGTAAACTTTTCAACTTTAAACGATGAATTCCTTTGTTTAAGTTGTCATCTCCTATTACAACCTTAAAAAGATACGTCTTCCCAACCAACTGTTTAATAGCAAGAGGTAAAACACCAACATCTTCCTGTGAAACCAATTAAAGAAATTTTAAATATAAATATATAGATTTTAAAATATTATCATCAACGTTCAAATAGAATGATTACGAACATATATTCACCACCTCATTAGCCAAACTATTAGCGATACTACCAAGTAAATGTTCGGCTAGCGCATCGAGAAATAAAAATTTCCCAACGTCACCCATTTCATCAGAAACAAAAGGCTGAAGTCCATACCTAATAACAATTTCATTCGTGCAAGTGAATAAGGCCACATGAAAAAACACAAATATATTTTAAATTTATATAAAATCAACAATCTAACCTCGCAACAACATTTGTTACATCACCACATTTTTCGCAATCAAACTTGGGTTTTGAATCTTCGAGATCATCATACGGATATGGTTGCACCCCTTTGTTACATGCGGTACATGCAACATAATACCATCTAGTATGCGTATCAATCGAATTGATAGTACCAATGGTAACACGCCTTCCTTTCTACAATATATATAAAACACAAGATAACTATCATCAAAATATAAAAAATTATAATTACACTAAACCAAAATAATACAATAGTTTACCTCGTACGAATTAGATAGATCAATAATCCGTCGTTTAACATTTTTTATCATAAACTCATCGTATAATGTAACCGCAGAAGAAACAGAACTATCATCATCCAAAACATAAGAGACTTCTCGTGACTCTGTTGGTAACCTATAATCAAAATTAAAAAAATGAAATTAAATGTATATAAAATAAAATAACAACATAAGTAAACACTAACATTACGATCATAAATTAATTGTTATAATTACATTTTTATGAATATATCGACATCAGGAAGATAAGGATTAAACATGAGCATTGTTGAATCGAAGGAATTAGAAATACTCCATGCACCTTACAAAGAATAAATATAATTTGATTATAACCAAGTATAATTAAATAAATTATTAATTTAATAATAAATTCGTAAACTAACCTCTATATTCTTTAACACACGCCAAATGTATAACACAAACTATAGATTCATCTTTATGTAGATTGGTATATGTCAATACTTGATTAGCATAACCTCTCCAGAGAGTACACATCGACATGATATCACTATTAAAAAATATATATTAATAATCATAATAATAAACAAAGACAACAAAAGATACTATAATAATTAAATATTAATAAAATACAGACATGGAATCACGTAGCTCAATATCGATTTTAGTAGAAGTCTTCCCAGAATTACTGAACTCATCAATAGAACCAACCGATGTGATATAACCAATTACATTTGACCAAAAAACATAAACACTTAAAATTATTAAATTTAAATATTTAAATAATCAAAAGAACCCATACCAAACATAATTTGTTTATCCATTTTTCCAGATATGATGTCTGAAAAAGAAGCATAATAGAGGTTCGGAATAGACGAAGGAAAATTTAAAAATTGTGTAACTGTAGTTGTCCGATAAAATGTGATCTTGTATGGATTGGGATTTGTTCGATAATTACCAATGTACTGACCAACCTTAAAGGTGTTAATAATAACACTTTTACCCTGTTCCAACTTTTTTTCAAATTTAGAAACCAAATCACCTTCCACACTTTCATGAATACGAGTACCCTTCAATATATTATACAAACTTATTAAATAACTAAACTTAAGACAAAAATTTTTTTACAATATCGTATCTATACAGAAAATAAATTTACCATACCTCTTTATCTGCCAACACGATTTCAAGGATACGAACACTTTTTATAGTTTTCTTCCAAACCCTAACAATGAAAACCTCGATCTTACATCTTTCAATCGAAAGTGAGAGATCATTAATTAAAATTGGAGAACACACCCCTTTCTTAATAAAAGACATTATTTGATAGACCTATAGAACGAAAAAGTTTTCTTATGAAAACATCCAACCTAATACCACATATATATATATATATATAAACGTGATAAGATCTTCATACCACTTTCAACAAACTTAGAATCAAAGATATATATCTACGCGTAAATTTATATAACATGTAATTTTACATAAATATTTAATATTTAACAATATAAGGAATAATGATATAATTTTATATTTTCCATAAATAAATAATACTATAAAACTAATATATATGATATATATATATATGTTCAAATATCATAATATATTTTAATAATTAAATATGATATTGTCATGAATGGTAATGGTTTCCATAAACTAATATTCATATTATTTTATTTTTTTTAAAAAAATTAAACAATACCATACTAATTTATATCATAGATTTATATAAATTTTGACGTTTATATCGAATGATAAATTGGTGAGAAAAATAAATAAATAACTTTATCAATACAACGAGATATAAGGTTTTTCGATTTATTTGGGATACGATTAACATCTGTAATTTTCTGTTAATATATATAAAATAAATTTCAATTTATAACATGATTGACATATGAATAAAAGTTAGATATTTTGTTATATTCGGATATAATGATTAACAAATAATTGATATTTTTATTAATAATCAAATATTATGAGCATCATAAATAACATTTAAAATAATAGGTATAAAATATCGATGCAAATAAAATAAAAATACAAATTTAAAAAGTAAATCAGAGGCGCCTAGATGATTGCAACGTCTTAGACGAAAAATTGCATACAACAATTAAAAAAAAATATGAACCAATGTATATCATTAAAACATCAAAATAATATATACATAACATAAATAATACTTTGTTTTGAATTCTTCTACAGATAAGCCAGGAGGATTTATAATCAGCTGAGTGCATCGTGTCTAACCAATTGTATAAATGCCTACAACAATGTTTAAAATTTAGAATTATAATAATTAAACATAAGATTTGTTAATATCAACAAATCTGTTAAGAAAATATTAAAAATATAAACAATAATACCTCCAAATAAATCGATAACACCCCATCGAATAATAGATAAAACATAAATACCATCAAAGATATCATAAGAGGATTTGAATTTAGCAGCAATCAATCCAGTCAACTCACACTTTATAGTAACACCACTGTATAATCAAAAACAATAATAAATGCAAGAAATTAGTCTTAATAAATTTATATATACATATATATATATATTGATACGAATATATAAGAATCAAAGTAACTATACCTTTTATCTATTAAATCAAAAGCGAGTATTTGATACTCACTAACCTCATCACCCACATCTTCATCAATAGTAGCAGAATACGGCAACCGCACAGACCTAACAACACAATCTAAAAAATAAAACAGAATAAACTAAATTAATGACATAAACGATTTTACATTTTGGAATACATAATTAAAAAAGAAAGAAAATTAATCATGCACAAAAAATAAAATCTCAAACCTTCAGATTCCATAATATCATCATTATCATCATCATATTCGTCATCACATTCGTAATTGTTATCACCATCTGATAGTTCATAAGCTTCATCATCAGAAGAACGATGAGAATCACATTGGCTATCACTATCACCATTTTCAGATCCGTTATCCATAGATAGAACATCGGTACAGGAATACAAATACAAGACAATAGTAATTTCCAATACGGTTTACATTTATATTCGTTTGTTCTGATATATTACGTATATAGATAAATATATAATATTATAGAGAGATAAATATCCGTTTTTATTATTTGAAAAGAGATGCTATACATGTTATATTGTTATATTGATATATTTTTTTGTATAATCAATTTCACATACATGTATCATAATTATATGTATAAACAATATATATTAGAGAGATTAATAACCGAGTTANTATTATAGAGAGATAAATATCCGTTTTTATTATTTGAAAAGAGATGCTATACATGTTATATTGTTATATTGATATATTTTTTATTTGTATAATCAATTTCACATGCATGTATCATAATTATATGTATAAACAATATATATTAGAGAGATTAATAACCGAGTTAATATTTGAAAAGATATGCTATACAAATTCGAATAATGTCCCAATATATGATGTGAAAAGGGATTATATACAACTAAACATAATTTTTATATGATTATATATATATTTATTTTTAATATTATACTTATATATATATGTTAGTTGTATATTCAATTTCACATACATGTTTCATCATTAAATGTATAAATACAAGCATGATAAATGATCATTGTATAATCATGATCGAAAATTGTATTCATTTATTGTGTTACATCGATAAAAATAAATTAATAATTAACATAAATTATATCACACGCGTTTAAAACACATAATCCATGAAACTTTGATGAAATAGTCCAGAATCCAGTAATATTGACCTAACATAAAAATATACAAAATATATCAGAATATCACATAAATATATTGCAAAATATTTTACATTATTAAAGAGACCATTATAATGTAAAATATATCACGATTTATTTATTGTACGTTATATATTATATAACAAACCCGAAGTCAATTAAAAAAATTAATTATATCTTAAATTTAAGTATCTTAAACTATTCCATAACTCACATGTCTGTTACTTTAAATCAAAAATACTGACTATTTTAAAATTAGTTACGTCTTTTAAGGATAAACAATGTTAATTCTTGAAAATATGTAAAAAGTAATGACAATTCGATGTATTGTCATCTATGTGTAAGAATGTATTTTACAAAGCAATGGTATTGTCATATTCGTGTAAGAATGTGTTTTCCAAAGCAAAATTTAAACCACATGAAAGTTACAAATTTAAAATTCAAATTCAAATGCTATAGTTTGTTTTCTATAATAGGTAGAAGTGTAACTTTCATAAATATAAACTTAACCAAATAGCTGTGGTTTAAACTTCTTTTAAAATATCTATAGAGAATGAGTTCATCCATAACAACTGCTTAGTCTTTTGTGTTAAGGAAGAATCCAACACAAAATGAGAAAATCACTCTCACTGTCATAGATCAAGAGGTTATAAAAACTATTTTTTATATTAAATAATTTAAAAATATATATTTTATAAAAACATATTATAATAAGTTGTGTTTAATTATATGTTATAGGGAAACCAAGTTTCATTTCTCATTGGAATTCATTCAAAATTGAAGAAACTTCTACTCTCTTATTGTCAAAAGAAAAATATGGATTACGACACAGTTCGTTTTCTCTATGATGGAAATCGTATAAATCCGAACGCAACTCCACAATCGGTTTATATCTCACTCATATCTTTTATATATTTTTGTATAAATATTTTATTTAATTATTTTTTTTTCTAGCTATCCATGGAGGAATGAGATGAGATCTATGCGGCAATTGAGCAAATCGGTGGCAATTGAGATCTACGCATTTGTTCCCAAAATTAACTTAAAATATATATAACAGAGAATTTGTTTACCTTTTTGATGATTTATCAAGAAATTTGTTACCTTTTTGATAACATATCGTGTTTATATATTATATATCAAACTCAGTGTCAATAAAAACGAAGTTAAAAAGTCATATAAAAAATTTATAAACAAAACATATTGAAAATATCAAAATACAATATTTATATCCGAAGTCAACTTAAAATATATATAACAAAGAACTTTTTTACCTTTTTGATGATATATCAAGAAATTTGTTACCTTTTTGATAACATATCGTGTTTATATATTATATATCAAACATAGAGTCATTAAAAACGAAGTTAAAAATTAATATAAAAAAAATTTAGAAACAAAACATATTGAAAATCTCAAAATAAAATATTTATATAATAAAATTATTATTAGTGAACCAATAACAATAAACAATTGAACATAGTTTCCACAATAAACTATAAACATGAAAAATATATATAACAGAGATTTTGTTTACCTTTTTGATGACATATCGTGGAATTTGTTTACCTTTTTGATAACGTATCGCGCTTATAACGTCCAAAATTATTATAATCAACTAAATAGGTTTCGTTGCAATATACGAACACAAAGCTACATGAATTATTTTACATCGATCAAAAACGAAGAGAATAAAAAAACGAATAAGAAAGCAAAACATAAAAATGCAGAATCAAGAAAAACATATAAAAACACAAATTCTGATCGAAAGTAACCTACATAATAGTTCGAAATATTCACAAATTAAACAATTCGAGTTGTAATGCAAAAACAAATAGGAATAAAGACCTCTAACGATCAAATGACAGGATCATATCCTCGGTTAGTGTTTGCATTACGACTCAAGTTGTGTTCATTCATGAAAATCTCGACCACAATTATGACGGAAACAATTTGACCATAATAAAAAAACAATAAAGACGAACAAATAAAAGAGAGACCAAAAACAAAAAATAAAAAAAAACTAAAACGATGAATCATGTGGAAAAACTAAATCGTGAGCAAGATATTTATACACCCATGAAACCCTAAAAATTAGGTTAAACTATTTTTTAGGAATCTAGATAATATCATAATGTAAGATTTCCTTAACAAACATATGTCGGTTAGTTTAAATGAAATAATTAAAATTAATTTTATACGATTTCCAATAATGGTATAATGGTAATTTGAATTTTTTATTAATGGCATAACGGTAATTTTGAACGATAAGCGAGAGTTAACCACAGGCTAACACGTCAGCTTTTTACTTCTCAATTAATGATATAGATATCATTTTGACTTTTTAGTCTAATAATTTGTTTTCCAAAGTTATATATAAATATAGTTTTGACAAAAAAAATTAAAAAGAGTCAGGCACATATGAGAGTGTCATATTATAGGGCAAGGGTGGTAGATGAAATCTTGATTTGATTACCTATATAATTAAAGTTCAATTATGTTTTTCGTCACATTTTGAGGAAATTTCACATTTTACGGCACAACAATCTAGAGATAAGCACTGTTTGGTGACAAAAAAAAGAAAAAAATAAGAAGAGATGAGCGGCCTATACCAGTAAATCATTTCCGGTAATGTGCGAGTAAAGAAAAACCACGAAAAATATTGCATGATAATTTGCAGAGCTAACAAACAAGTTTTTAAAATTTTCTAGAATAATACACTAAACAAATCATATTGAGGTAGGATTCACGTATGGAAAAATACAGAAACCCACATGCATGTATGAACTGTAACACCCTGGTTTATAGAAGAATGGTGGTGCCTGGCGGGAGTTTAAGAGAATTGATTTGCCTACATATGTTTCTAAAGTGCACTTATCTTTTCGGTCACCAATTCAAAGAGAACTCCACGGTTAAATGTGTTAAGGATATATGTGACATTCCGGGAAATCATTTTTGGAATTGTGCAAGTGAGGATAAAGCATGGTAAAATATAGCGTGGTGAACTGTAAAACCATCAAACAAATCTCTAAAGCCTCCCGGAATAGCACACTTGACCGACTACCGTTGGATAGTAATGGAGCCACTAGCGAATGCATGTGGAAAGGAGTGGGGTCACTTGACCCCACTTAATTCCTTATAATAAATTGTTTTATTTATCATTGTATTAATTATTATTTAGTTTAGCTTAATATATATGTGATTGTAATATTTATCCAGACCCAAGAATTATTTTTTTTTCCTTTCAAAAATATCATTTTTTGTTTGTATTCTAAAACTACTATATTCTCAACTATTCAAAAAAACCTCAAAAATATTTTTGTCCCAAAATTATCAAATATTATCATAATTTTAAAAATTCAAATTTAAACACTAAACTCTCAAAACTAAATCATAATCTTTGAAAACTAAATTATTATCTAATTAGGGAATTCAAACTACAAAAATTAATTCTAATCCACTAAAATGAAAATTTTATGTTTGTGCTACTTTTTGAAAAAACATGTTAGTAATATCTTAGAATAATTGGAAGTGTTTGCTATTTATGGAGCAAGAATTTTTTAAAATATTTTGTAGAATCATTCAAATTAATATATACTATTATATATATAAAGATAAGTAAGTATGTCATGAAATAAATTATTCATATCGTTTTTACATATCAATATTTTAAAAGATTAGATGATGGAAAAATATTCAACCATGTATATATATATATATATATATATATATATATATATATATTATGCATTAATTTTAGTCATAAACACTTATAGGTAGTGATTTGTTAGAAATTAAGATTTTTTGTCATATTCAACTATAGATCACAATAGGTCGGTCATATAGTGAATCGTCATCTTCGATCATTCGTTTGGTACCAATGCAGCAAATGTGACAACAACTAGGTCATTTTCTCCTTTTTAAAATTAAAATTATTTTTATATAAATAATTAATTTAATTAAAATCTTAATTGATTTATATATGACCCCTCTAAAATATTTTTCTGGCTCCGCCACTGAATGGAGCCCATGAGCCGAGAGAGCCGGAGACCACATGTTAAGACTCTCAGGGATGTTACATGTACGGTCAGGGTGTTACAAAGAGAAATAGATGTTGAAGATCGTACTGTGAGAAAGGGCTTTCTCTTTTGGGTCAGACCAATTCTCTACTTCTGGGCCTGTAGAAGCCCAAAACCAAAAGTCTTCTTTGTCACTTTGAAACGACATAGTTTCAGTGTAAAGGAAGCTTAATGTCGTTGGAGTTTGTTAGGAGGTTGCAACAGAACTGATTTAAAAGGCAGAGCATTCTTACTTGATGAAAAGGTGAAGTTAAGCGATTCTTGAGATAAAGAGAGAGGGAGAAACAATAGGCATATTGTTCAGGAGCTTTCTTCTTCGTTGGTGTGTTGAAGTTGAAGCTCAGGTTTCTCATCAGAAGTTCAATATATCACTTCTTCTTCCTCTGTTCTTGTTTCTGTATATGCGAGTACATTAGACTGTTGTTCATTAGCTTGTAATCAAACCAAGATAGTGAAGCAGTTGCAGATCTCTGAATTTTCCCCGGAGACGTAATCCTTTGTGGTGAACTCCGGGTGAACAAAATCATTTTCTTTAATGTTATTTAATTCTTTCTCAAATCAAGCAATCAAGTATCAATCAAAGATCAAGAGCAAAGTATTGTTTTCGGTTTTTTCTCAACAAGTGGTAGCAGAGCCTAATCAAGGTTGTTGATAAGCAGTAAAGGAGAAAGAGGTTAGAGATCTTATTTGTCTTAGTAAGGAGTTAGATCTGGTTATGTTTGATCTAGTGAGTAGGTTGCTAAATCTAGGTTCCAATTTTGACTAGGAAATCAGCAAAGAAATCTTGGCTAAGCTCCTTCTTTGGTTTATGATCTTTCAAATACTATTAGTTGATCAAGAACTTGAGTAATCTGTTACAAGAAAGTTAAGATCAAGTTAGTATTAGTCATGAAACCAACACCAGGAAAGTTTACTATAGACAAATTTGATGGTGAAGGAGATTTGAGTATGTGGATATTCAAATTATTTGGACAACTGGAAATTCAAGGATTACTATCTGTATTGGAGGAAAAGAAACCAGTTACTGATACTAAAGATCCTGATAAACCAGAAGTTTCAGAAACTACGGTGGAGGCTGGTTGGGAAGCTAAAGATCTTAGGGTCAGAAGCTTGTTCTCTACATGTCTAAGTGATGCTATTCTTAGAAAAGTGATGCATGAGAAGACTGCTTTGGGTATGTGGAAGGATCTTGAAAAGAATTATCTTACAAAAACATTGCCAAACAGAATATATCTTAAACAGACTTTTGCAACTTATAAGATGGAAGAAAGAAAAACTATTGAAGAGAATGTAGATATCTTTCTAAGACTAATTGAAGACTTATCAAGTTTAGACATTGTTATCTCTGAAGAGGATTAGGCTATTCAACTACTAGCTGGACTACCTCCACCATATGATCCTTTGGTTCATACTCTTAAATATGGACCAGGAAGAGCAACTCTCACTGTAGATGATGTTGTTTCCGCTGCTATCTCTAAGGAGTTGGAACTTAAACAGAAAGGACTTATTACTAAAGGTAAAAACAGTGGAGAAGTCCTATATGTTGATAAAGGGAAGTCTGAAAAGAAGTCAAGCGAATGGAAGAAAGGAAATAACAAGGCCAAAGACAAAGAGAAATCTAAATCTAAAGGCAAACAAAGGGGAATGTTTTGCATGTGGTAAAGAAGGACATTGGAAAAGAGAATATCCTGATAAGGAAAAGAAAAAGAAGAAAACAGAACCATCTTCAAACTCAGTTACTAAAATTAAACAGCCTATGGTTCTAACTGCAACTATTGAAGAATGCAAGGATAAATGGATTTTAGACTCGGGATGTACCTATCATATGACCTATAAGAAGGAAGCACTGTTTGACTTCAAGGAGATAAATGGAGGAAAGGTACTAATGGCTAATAACACTCTAAGTGAGATCAAAGGCATAGGTAACATTAAAGTCACAAATCCAGATGGTTCTGAGGTGATTCTCACAGGAGTGAAATATGCTCCAAATTTCTATAAAAATCTAATCTCCTATGGAATGTTAGAAAGAGCAGGCTGCAAATATATTGGTGAAGACTTTGTTATGACATTCTATAGAGAAGGAAAGAAGGTGATAGCTGGAAAGTATGAGAATGATTTATACTTCTTAATGGGAGAGGTGTCATGAGCAGAAGCTAATGTGATAGCTAAGAAGGTTGACACTAAGCTATGGCACTCTAGGCTAGGACACATGAGTTACAAGAACATGAAGTTACTAGCCAAGGATGAGTATCTACCTAAATCAGAAGTAAAGAAGTTTAACTTCTGTGAAAGTTGTGTTTTGGGAAAAACACACAAAGAAAAATTTCCAAAGGCAAAACATATTACTACTGACATAATGGACTATGTTCATTCGGATTTATGGGGTTTTCCTAATACACCACAAAGTTTAGGAGGGTGCAAGTAATTTATCAGTTTCATTGATGGTTTTTTCAAAGAAAGTGTGGGTCTTCTTCTCAAAGTCAAAAGATGAAGCATTCTACAAGTTTAAAGAATGGAAAGAACTTGCAGAGAATCAGACTAACAGGAAGTTAAAGTACTTAAGAACAAATAATGGCTTAGAGTTCTGTGATACACTATTTGACAATCTATGCAAAGAAACGGGAGTTAAGAGGCACATGACTTGTACTTATACTCCCCAACAGAATGGAGTTTCAGAAAGAATGAATAGAACAATAATGGATAAAGTTAGAAGTATGTTGGCTGAAACAGGTTTAGGTTCTGAATTTTGGGCTGAAGCTACATCTACTGCAGTATGCATCATTAATAGAACACCATACTCAAGCATTTATTTTAAGCTTCCAGAAAAAGTTGGGACAGGATCAAAACCTGATCTTTCTCATATGAGAAGATCTGGTTGTTCGGCTTATGTTCACAGAGTTCAAGAGAATTTAAAGCCTAGGGCAACCAAGGGTTACTTCTTGGGATACCCATTTGGTGTTAAGGGTTACAGAGTATGGATTCCTAAAGAAGGAAAGTGTGTTACAAGCAGAAGTGTAGTGTTCAATGAAGAAGTAATATTCAGAGATTCATTGGGTGGAACTTCTGGTACATCAGACCAAGGAGATTCAAAGACTCAAGAATCAGATAAAGAGATAAAGATAACTACAAAGAAAGCTACCACAAGAACTAATTATGGAGTAAACATTTCAGATTCATTAGAGAGTTAATCATCATCACGAGAAGAATCTGAAAGTTTTGATGATTCAGATGAAGGTGAAGAATTAGAATCTGAACAAGAAAGAGTTCCTAGTGACTATCTTTTGGCTAGAGACAGAGTTAGAAGGGTTAATATCAGACCACCATCAAGGTTTGAAGACTTTGACTTTGTGGGTTATGCTTTATCAGCTGCTGAAGATATTGAACAAGAAGAGCCTAAAACCTATGAGGAAGCTATGAGGTGTAAGCATAAGAAAATGTGGCAAAGTGCTGCTTGTGATGAAATTGATTCATTGAAGAAAAACAACACTTGGGTTCTAACTGAAAGACAACCAAATCATAAAATTATTGGATGCAAATGGGTATTCAAATTAAAGCCTCGTATTCCAGGAGTTGAAAAGCAAAGATTTAAAGCCAGATTAGTGGCAAAAGGTTTTTCTCAAAAAGAGGGTGTTGACTACAATGAGATTTTCTCTCCTGTAGTCAAACACGTTTCAATTAGACTCATGTTCTCTGTAGTTGGGAATCTAGACTATGAGCTAGAATATATATGGATGTGAAGACTGCTTTTTTGCATGGAAATCTAGATGAAAGAATCCTAATGAATCAACCTGAAAGTTTTATTCAAGCAGGAGATGAAAATAAAGTTTGTCTTCTTAAAAAGTCTCTCTATGGCTTGAAATAAGCACCTATACAGTGGAATCTAAGATTTAATGAGTTCATGAAAATTCAAAGTTTTGCAAGAAGTGCTTTGATCCGTGTGTTTATCTAAGAGGTATTAATACATAGAAAGTTGTATACTTGCTGTTATATGTTGATAACATGTTAATAGCTTCTCCAAGCAAGAGTGAAATTAGAAAAGTCAAAGAGAGCTTGAATCAGGAATTTGAGATGAAGGACCTAGGCTAGGAAAGGCTTCAAGGATCCTAGGCATGGATATTGTCAGAGACAGAGAAAGAGGAACTCTAATACTATCTCAAACAAGCTATCTAGAGAAAGTAATCAAGACTTTTGGAATGACTGAAGCTAAAGCCACTTCTACACCTATAGCACCTCATTTTAAATTGAAAAGTCTAACTAAATCAGAGTATAGGGATGCAACAAAGGAGATGGAGTGTGTTCCTTATGCGAGTGCAGTGGGCAGCTTAATGTATGCTATAATTGGCTCAAGGCCAGATTTAGCATATGATGTTGGTTTAGTTAGCAGATTTATGTCAAAACCTAGTAAAAATCATTGGTCAGCAGTTAAATGGATACTAAGGTATCTTAAACAAGCTTCTACATTAGGTTTGACATTTACAAAAGGATCAAGTTTTAGTGTGGAAGGTTACCGTGATTCTAATTATGCCACAGATCTTGACAAGAGAAGGTCTATAACAGGTTTGGTTTTCTAGGTTTGGGGAAATATAGTTTCCTGGAAGTCAAATCTGCAGTCATTTGTTGCCTTATCAACTACAGAGGCTGAGTATATGGCACTAACTGCAACAACTAAAGAAGTTGTGTGGCTTAAGGGAATATGCAAAGAATTGGGTTTTGATGCTAAGGCAGTTAAGATTAATTGTGATTCTCAGAGTGCAATATCCCTAGCTAAGAATGCAGTATTTCACGAAAAGACCAAACACATAGCTTCCAAGTACCATTTTATCAGAGATATGCTAGTTGGTGGTGAAGTGTTCATATCTAAGGTTCATACAAATCTAAATGCAGCAGATTTTCTAACAAAAAGTTAACTTCGTCAGAAGTTTGAACTCTGCTGTGATTTTCTCAAGGTCCAGTAAGGATGAGGCTCATGTAACTCTTAATACCAATGTAGTTACCTTACAAGGAAAATTTAAAAAGTTAGTATTGCTCAATTTTTATCCTTGTATACAAGATTGGTTTCAGCTTATGCTGAATAAAGGGAGTGAGTTACCTGAAGGAGTGTTACTTGGCTCTGAGATGAGGTTATCAGTTCCAGGTGGAGTGTTTCAGAGATGGGTGTATATATGAAATTGGAGAGTCATAATGAGTTTTTTTTTAGTTCTGTGTTGTTGGAACTAAGAAAGATTGAGGAGTTGGTTTATTTACCTGGTTTTTCATGATTGAAGTTCTTACAGGTCTCCTGCAGCTAAAAAAAGTTATTTTTCTGGTCAAGCTGGTTAATGGCTGACATTGGAGATAAGGAAGACAGAGTCGCCGTACTTGTCACCTGAGATTGTTCCGAAGAAGTCGAGAAGTTTTCTGAAGGTGGAGTTTGTTAGGAGGTTGCAACATAACTGATTTAGAAGGCAGAGCATTCTTACTTGATGAAAAGGTGAAGTTAAACGATTCTTGAGCTAGAGAGAGAGGGAGAAACAATAGGCATATTGTTCAAGAGCTTTCTTCTTCGTTGGTGTATTGAAGTTGAAGCTCGGGTTTCTCATCAGAAGTTCAATATATCACTTCTTCTTCCTCTGTTCTTGTTTCTGTACCTGCGAGTACATTAGACGGTTGTTCATTAGCTTGTAATCAAACCAAGATAGTGAAGCAGTTGCAGATCTCTGAATCTTGCCTCGGAGACGTAATCCTTTGTGGTGAACTCCGGGTGAAAAAAATCATTGTGTCTTTAATATTTTTTAATTCTTTCTCAAATCAAGCAATCACATATCAATCGAAGATCAAGAGCAAAGTATTGTTTTCGGTTTTTGCTCAACACGTACAATATTATTTTCAATTGAATTATTATAGTTAAGAGCTAATGTAGTTTCTCATAAAAGAAAGCATCGTAAAGTTGACTTTTTTCCACATACAAAACGATGGAATAAATTATGTAAACTACTATGAAACTTATATCTAATTGTAACGAGTCTAGTATGTTATTCGGATTATAGAAACAAAAGCGTTAGTTGACCGTGGTTAAATTCTTGACTATTCTCATTCATCATTAATAGATTCAAAAATGTCAATTATAAATTTATAATTTAAGTTTTGTGCCATTTATTTGCTTGTTCAATACAGTAAATAACGACCTCAAAATTAGGGTACGTAGACAATGTCTTGCATTAGTATCAGAACAAAATAGCATTCCTTCTTTTCAAATTAGACAACTTAGAAATCGATTTTCAATTATAAGGTCAATAGAAAATATTAATTTATCGGTATTTAACTTAATGATCGTAAATTATAATATGTTGTGATACCACGTCCATTGCAACTATAAATACGTAACACACCTTTCTTAGCTATCTCATCTCACAAAACATATTCAGAACTTAAGATAAAAATCCCATTTTTAAATTCATTCACAATGGATATGTTACTTATGAACGTTTGTTTATGGACGCTATTCGCATTCGTGGTGACATGGACAACATTCAATCTCAGTAACAGAAAGAAGAAGGCGACGAAGTTGGTTAATGTGGCGGTTGAGGATAGAAGAGACGGTGGTCCTGATGTCATCATCGTCGGAGCTGGTGTTGGTGGCTGCTCTCTTGCCTATGCACTTGCTAAGGTTAATTAATATCACATTTTCACTTTCAAGTATTGTATCACTTTTATCAACTCATGCATTTTACTATATATGTACGTGCATTAATGATATAATAACAATTTTATACACTTTATTTGGTTTATATATCATTATAACTTTAATGCATTAATATTTTGACTTTTTTATAAAGGATGGGCGTCAAGTGCATCTGATAGAGAGGGACTTGAGCGAACCAAACAGACTGATCGGTGAGTTTATGCAACCTGGAGGACGACTCTTGCTTTCTAAGCTTGGCCTTGAAGGTATATATGTCTCCAGTTCACTTTCATATACATTTACATAAAAATGTAATTCAACATTCACTTGCTTAATCTCATTTTTGAATTTTTCATTAGATTGTTTAGAGGGAATAGATGCACAAACAGCCATCGGCATAGAAATTTATAAGGGAGATAGAGAAGCATCTGCATCTTTTCCAATAGAAGACAACGAATTTCCTTATGAGCCTTTTGCTCGAACTTTTCATAATGGTCGTTTTGTTCAGAAACTTCGACAAAAAGTCTCTTCTCTCCCCAAGTATGTATCTCTCCATCTTTTACTATCGCAATAAGATTTCTATAAACTCTGAAAATGTTGATTAATTAATAATTGGCAGTGTTAAGCTTGAACAAGGAACCGTAAAATCGTTGATAGAAGAAAATGGAGTGATAAAAGGAGTAACATACAAAAACAACACATGTGAAGAAATAAATGCATTTGCACCTCTCACATTGGTTATGGATGGTTGCTATTCAAACCTTCGCCGATCTGTTAGTGAAAAAAATGTAAGTATATATCTTTAAATTTGCAATATTTTCCTCTATATTTTGATGATGTAAAAGATTTGATGATATTAGTTAATAAGCATCACTTATTATGATATAGGCAGAGGTTTTGTCGTACCAAGTTGGTTTCATTGCAAAGAATTGTCGACTTGAAAATCCCGAAAGGTTTAAGTTTATAATGGGTAAACCGTCGTACATTATGTTTTCTCAAATAAGCAGCACTGATGTTCGTTGTGCTTTTGAGCTTTTCCCCGGAAATACTCCTTCTATTGCAAATGGTGATATGGTTACTTTTATAAAAGATGCTATAGCTCCTCAGGTACAAATTTGGCTAATTATTCTTTATCTTGTTACATGTATGAATATGTATTTCAATATTTTCTTATATTTATTTTTCAGATACCTTTAAAATTACGCAAAGTATTTTTGAAAGGGATCAACGATGGATCACACATAAAAATGATGTCAACAAAGAGAATGGAAGCTACTTTGAGCGAGAAGAAAGGAGTGATTCTATTAGGAGATGCATTCAACATGCGTCATCCAGCCGTTGCTTCTGGAATGATGATTTTATTGTCTGACATTCTCATTTTACGCCGCCTTCTCAAACCATTGAAAAATTTTGGTGATGCAAACAAAATAACAGAAGTTATGAAGTCTTTTTCTATCATCCGCAAGGTGAGAATATACTATCACAATATACTTAAACATGAGAATTCTAAACCATTTCATTACAACCTCAAAATGTACATGAATACAAAATGTTAGAATTATGAACTTCCAATTAGAAAATAATTGGTATTGAGTAAATGTTCGATTTGACTTATTTTCCTTACATTGATTTCTTGATATATCGATTTGTCAATTTTTATTTTTAGGTTTGTTTGGGTAAGATTGATATGAATAATATTAAGTCAGAACAAAAATTAAACAATGCTCTGATACCCTTTTGCAATAATGAATTTTCATTTAGATTTTAGATGTTAAATACTTTTTCTAATACTTAATTTTGCATGCGTGAAGCCAATGTCGGCGACAGTGAATACCCTAGGAAATGCATTTTCTCAAGTTTTAATTGCAACAACAGACGAAGCAAAAGAGGCGATGCGACAAGGTTGTTATGAATACTTCTCTCGTGGCAACAAAAGCACAGTGGACTTGATGGCTCTCATCGGTGGCATGAACCCTCGTCCGCTCTCTCTCTCATCTATCATCTAGGTGCTATTGCTTTATCCGCAATGGGTCAATTGCTTTCTCCCTTTCCCTCTACTCGTGGCATTTGGCGTTGCATTAGACTTTGTGTTGTAAGTATATTTTTCTCTTCTTACATTACATATTTTATACTATTAAATTATACGTACACTAATTTATGTGTTGGCCTTTTTAATTAGTTGAGCATAACAATTTGACAATAGTTCTTTTTTGGATTATTGGATTATGTGAATATTTAGTGGGCTATGACAATGTTGATTCCCCATTTTAAAGAAGAAGGAGTTAGCCAAATGTTGTTTCCAGCATATGGAGCCGCTTATTACAAAAACTATATGGCAACCGATGATCTCTAAGGAATTAGTGTTATTAGTATATGAAAAGCATGGTTCTTTGTGATTGTTTATTTGTTGCAGTATAACTATTAGTAGTATGTAATTGGAAAAACTTGTCAATTTATTATGTTATCTTGGGAAATAAAATTTTAATAATAAATTTTAATTTTTTGTTGAATGATTTGTGCGAGGAGTAATTATTTTGGTCAATTGAGTAAAGATATAATCTTGCACATTTTTTCACTAAAATTTGATTTTATTTAGTTGTGTTTCTCCGCTTTATAGAAATTGAATATGAATGTTGCTTTATCAATTTAAATGTGAAAAATGATTTGTACTATTAGTGGCTTTCATTTACGCAAAATATTTATATAAAACCAGGGTTGAGACTTTCTCAGTGGTAAGGCATGATCTTACATGGTTGTAATACAATATAAAGACAATTTTTACCCCACATAAAGATACTGATAGAAAATAAGTATATTGAAAATAGTATTTCTGATTAAATATATCCAAATAAAAAACCATTGGAACATATTTATTCTAAAAATTCTCAAACTGCCATATATACAAAATTTTAAGAAAAAAATACTATCACAACTTTTTTCAAAAGTGCCATCAAAAGTTTTTTTAATACAATAAAATAATAGGGAACTTTAAATCTTCAAAATTAGACTATAAACCTAAAAATTAAATCGCAAATAAAAAAAATTAAGTCCTAAACCCAAACAAAAATATTTAAAATTAACAGCTTTGATAACATCTTTGCAAGGCACTGTGGAGATTTTAATACATGATAACTAAACATGTGGCATAAACAATACCATTAATGACTCCAATGCATTGGACTTGTCTTCACTACTCTCCCTTTCTATGTTTTTTTCTTCATAACTCTCAACTTCATTAACAATACCACTAATAATTAATCAGTTTCGGAAGCACAACAAAATCAAATACATTTTAATCTTTGCAGGATGAGTAGTCTGGTAAAGCTTGCCATGTTGATGATTCTTTTGCAGTGGAAGCTCATCAGTCACCATTACATGTGAGCCTTTGTAGCCAGTCCCACTTAATTTTGGACTTGATTGCTTGAGAACATCCTACATTTATCATTACCAAATCACACCAAAATGTTAGCAAAGATTATATAATACTTATATACAGATAAGAATGATTGAATCATCGATTACTAATCAGAATGATTGGCTTAAGAGCTAGACCATTGTTGTCATCTACTTTAGATTTGCGTCGTCATCATCATCATCACCATCATCAACCACAAACCCTGGAGAATGGTCTAGGTACATTATCAGATTCACAATGGTATGAGTTCAAACAAAGAAAACAAAATAAAAAGCATCGTATGATACTTACCCTAAGATCGTTGAATCCAGGAGACTGTAAGAGTATTTCTATATCCCAGAGCTTAGAGAAGTATAAGTCTCTTTCTTTTTCCAAAACAACCGAGATATTGGTATATGCAAGCTCGTATTGTGTAAGAAAGATTCATAACATGTTTAGTTTCATGAACATGATGAATTCGATTAGTTGATTAGATGTTAATTACCTCATTTGAGAGAGCTTGCACTTCGGTTGTTGAGTTGCTCCAACCTCCAATTGCATGTGATTTTGATTTCTTAGGACCTATGAGCTATAATTCTCGACGTGGTGAGAAATAAATTGGATAGGGAAGCAATAAGATAATAGAAGGACCATGTGGTTTGTTACTTAGATCCACACTTGTTTACGGTGTATGAATTCAAAAGTGATGATCAATAGCTAATTAACAAACAGAGAAAGGTAATGCAGATATGGCCAAACTCAAGGGAACTTGTTTTGTTCAAAAAGAACAAATAGGCAAGAAGACGTAGTGGTTCCTATGGGACAACAGATTTGAAGCATATAGAAATTGCAATTTGCAAAAAGGAATTTAACAACCAGAACAGTACAGAAGAATAATAAATCAAAACGAAAGAATCAACAGATCAACAATCAACACAATCGAGGAAGAAAGAGAAGATTACTTGCTAATGAACATTGAATTCAACACTAAAAACGGAAAACGCATAATCAAGTCAGACCTTAGCTGAACAAAATTCTATCAAATTGATGATTGAGACTCGTCTTCGCTTCAAAGTCAGTAGCGATGTTTCATCTACTAACATCAAATCATTTCTTTTGAAGCTGTTTTCAATTTTTATCATAGAGCAAAGGAGGAGTCAAGGGTTTATTACCCTATTTTTGAACTTATTTTCCCTTTTTGTTTCAAGGAGACTATGGGCATGATTGGTTATTGATGTAAAAGTTTTCTACAGCTAAATATAAGCTTTTGACAACCAAATATATTTCCACAGCACTAAAGTGAAATCAATCAAGCGGTAGATTTCTTATTTTTTCTCACATCCAAATACTAGATTTTGTTTACTTTTAGCCGTAGAAAGTCAATATCTCAAAACACTTTTTTTGCTTTCTCTCTCTCCTCTCTCCTCTTTCCTTTTCTATTTATTTATATATATATATATATATATATATCGTATAAATATAATAATGTTACATGTTTATTTTTATATATTCTAATTAAATCTAATTTTTCATGATTAACTTTCTGTTATTTGTGTTGTAGGTTATTTTTTATGTTTAATCATAAAAATTAACATTGGCAGACAATATAAATAACAAAAAGTTAATCATGAAAAAATTAGATTTGAATAGAGAGATATAAAACTAAACATATTACATTATTATATTTATACGATCTATATTTATGTGTATATATATATACATATATATATATATATAAAGAAAAAAAATCAATCATGAATGATTAGAATTAATTAGAGAAAATAAACACATTACATTATTATATTTATACGATTTAAAATAAATAAAATTAATGATGAAATTAGAATTAATTAGAGAGATACAAAAATAAACACATTACATTATTATATTTATACGATATATATATATATAGAGAAACTAAATAACAAAAAAACTTAATCATGAAAAATTAGAATTAATTAGAGAGATATAAAAAATAAACACATTACATTATTATATTTATACAATTTATATATACATATATATAGACAAAATAAATAGAGAATGGAAGAATAGAGAGGAGAGACGGAAATAAAAAAAATAAGTGCTTTGAAATATTTGCTTTCTATAGCAAAAAGTAAACAAAATCCAGTATTTTAGCTGTGTGAAAAAATAGAAAATCTACCACTTGATTAGTTTCACTTTAGTGCTGTAGAAATATATTTGGCTGTAGAAAACTTATATTTAGTTGTAGAAAATTTCTACAACAATAACCAATCATGCCCTAAATATATTATTTTATTAATTATTTTTATTATTATTATTAGTATTACCATTATTATTATTATTATTATTATTATTATTATTATTATTATTATTATTATTATTATTATTATTATTATTATTATTATTATTATTATTAATATTATTATTATTATTATTATTATTTTTATTATTATTATTATTTGATTTGATTTGTTACTCATTTTTTTGTTTGAAAATTATTTAAGCTAAAAAATACTTATATTTTTTCTACTTTAATACTAATTACATCATTGAAGTTTTTCTACATGATATTTTTGTAATGACATTTTATATAAAAATATTACACTATAATATTTTTTTAAAGACTCAATTTATTATGGGTTCTTAATTGTTACATTTTCTTATTATTGTTTTCATTTCATCATAGTAATTAAAGGAGGGTGTATTCAAATGTGTATTTGAAGTGATTTGAGTTTAAGTGAATTAAGGAAATTTATGTGATTTTATTAAAGAATTTCTACAATCTCACAAAACTCTATGGGAACTTTAGTTTTTTTTTTTTTTGATGACCCTATATCTGGAGCCCCAAAGAACTCCGACTAGCTTCAAAGCGTCTGCAGACGCCAAAGATATCCAGAAGGGCCACCGAATTCACTCCATGTTAATTGACGGTGGCCGGAAATTCAAACCCAGATAACGGAAGTCACAACTGTGAGCCCTTTACCACCAAACCTAGAAGCCCCAGTTAACTTTAGTTTTTTAACTAATAAACCCCAAAAAAAACTCTAAAGACTAGAAATCCACTAGTTAAAATATCATTAAGAGTGGATTCCATAAGTCTTTTAAAAATAAACTATTTGAATAACACTAGATTGTCATGTAAATACAAATCATTCAAAAATCCATATCCACTACTTCCTTCAACTTCCGGTGTGGGATCTTGTGGTTTCTTTTAAATGTTTAATATGAGATATGGTTCTCTTAAGATTTAATTTTTATATATTAAATAAATTTTTTTTTGTAATTTATGGAAGAAGATAAAATTATCTAATATTTACGCGATTGATTTTTAACTTATATTATACTCTGGAGATCGTACCAAATATAATTAATAAATGATTCTTGGAAAAATAGAGTTTTTAATTATTTTTAATTTAGAATAGAAAGATTATTAGATAATTCAGATATAGAAATTTTTCAGTTTTTTTATGATTATCTCATATTTTTATAAAAGTTTATGAAATGAAAACTTTTATAATTATTGGCGCAAATGAATAATATATATGAATTATTAACTTAATAATAACGTTCCAATGAGTAAGTGATTCAAAAATGGTAGTCACCTCTGTAGAAGTCTGGTCAGACTTGGTAATGTAGTTGAAGCAATTAATCACTCATCAAACTGGCCAAAATATAGAAGGTTACTTCAAAAGATCAGTAGCCGCCTCCTTTACTTCATGTACTTTCTACGCAACCTCATACTCAGCCAATACCATATCTAGAGCTATTGCCAAAAGCGTCTCAAAATATGGTATGTTCCAATCCAATGTGGCTATAGGAGGTCCAGCTTGGCTTCATTCTCTCATTCAAGACGAAGCAAATCTATCTTAATCTTATTTTGTTTCAAATGTTTTTACATTTCTCTTGTTATATTGTCTCTTTGACATTATCATTATATTGGGAAATTTTTTTTTGAAAATTTATATTGTTGCAACAGTTTGAGATTAGATATATGAAAAATTGAATTTTTAGATTTTGATAATTTATATTGTTGCAATAGTTCGATATTGTATATATATTTTTCAATAACTAGTTATTTTTTGATTAGTTATCACAGAAAGTAATTTTATATTTAAATTTTAAAATATAATTTTGAGTTTTATATAATGTCTTCTTGTGAAGCGATATTTCTTTTAAATTTTAATGTATATTTTAACAATATGAAATAATTGATAATAAGTTGGAATGTTTTTTTTGTCAATAAAGTTATTTGATTACCTATACTTAATTATATATATATATATATATATTAAACATCGTGTACTCGTTTTAAATGGTTTCGAAATATACACCAAAGCATATTAAAACTTATATTTTAGATTTTTTCTTTTCACCAGCTATTATTCATTTTTTATAGTATAACTTACACTTTATTTTTTATAATTTTATAGATTAAACACTTTTAACTTTTTCTTGTAAACTTTTTCTTTACCAAATTTAAATAATATAACGAACTTGCGAAAGCCTTATTAACTAACTCGCTGGCCATTAAAGTTAGGAAGCAAGAAAAAAATAAATAAAATAAAGTTAGGAAGCAAGTTGAATATGTCCATGGTTAAAATGTAACATTGGAATAGCTTGGAAAAAAATTCAAAAAGAGTCGGAGGTGGCTAGATTTTAAGAAATGAGACAGGTCGGGTTCTTCTTCTACAAGAAGAGCTTTCTCTCAAACATCTTCGATGCAAGAAACAGCTTTCTTAATTCTGTCTTGGGCAATAGAGAGCATGACTTCTCTCAAGAAGCAAATAGTGTCTTTTGGAATTGAATTTAAACCTTTTGTCAAAGCAATTTATGAACCAGATAAATTTCATGCGTGATTAGGTGTTGTTGATGTGTTGTTTGAAGCCTTCTCTCATATCAATTTTGGGAGGTGTTTCATGAGCTTCGATTTAGGAACATGCCGGCTTTTCTATTAGAAGCAAGTGTGTTAAAAGATGATCGTTGCCACTCTTACTTGTCAAGAGATTTTCCAGCTTGGCTAAACCACATTTTGGATGAGGAGTAAACTTTCTTTTAAGTTCATCTCTCATCCTTTGAAATTCTAAGAATGGTTGTTTAAGTCTGTTTGCTTAAGTATGGTTGTTAGTTGAGATCGTCTCTTAACTTGTATGTTTTAAATAGGGCTTTTGATATGTGTTTGTTATGAATAGTGATGTTTGTATTCCAATCCCTATGATGAAATATATAAAAAAGAATACGTCCTACAGATTTTAAAGAGTTTAAAATTTAAATTAACGATAATCAATAAGTAAGCACGATAACATGTTTACTATATCTTCTAGTATTGGAACTAAAATATGAGAGTGTTCAAACCTGAAAATGGTATAAGATCTCATGGTTTAATGGGAGACTTCTTTCGAATTCAAGGTCAAGGTAACTCTAAATTTTTCAAAGTCGTGCATCCAATCCCTTCAGAGCAGTAAGTTTTGCATTGACCTAAAATGCAATTCATAGATAAATTTAGCTCCTTATAAGGATATATGTTCCTCTCATTTTTATTCTAAGAACAATATTCGCATTTTGGACAAACCTTAAGATGCCAGCTTGATAATGAAATGCTTAAGTTTCTTATGAAGAAAAGTAACCTCGTTGTCAAGGTATTGATAGTTGTGTCTTTTACATCCCTGAGCAAATGCTTCACACCTGTATACGACCAACCACTCAACATAAACGAAGCAGGTTAGACCCCGATAAGTTTATTCAGAAGCAAATTACAAATGAAAATATCTCATCAAACCATGATTCATGAAAGGATTCCTTTTCCCCATATGGGCATACCAATTTCCTCGACTTCGTGAGCAGCATCAATTAAATATATGGATATGACTTCATAAACAGCACAAATTCAGAGAAATAAGAAAGTAAATAAAGTATATCATATGCAAATGAACAATCCAGCAAGTGGTGTAAGCACTGGTATTTTACCTCCTCAACTGCATAGTATGCTTTTCTGGGGATTCCAAGTTCGTTAGGTTAGACATCAATAATGACCAAGACTGGATTACATGGAACATAGTTGCAACGCCAAAATATAAGATTAGAAGTCGGATGAAGAAGGAAGACATGTGTGGTCTCAAGTGATGGTCCTACCCATTGAATAAAGGGTGAACATCCAAATCAGTATCTCGAAGTTTAGGACATGTGTTGTACCGACCCAAAACATGCTCCTTGGCTGAGATTGAAGATAAAGAAGTTAATGTGAGGCCTTTTATACAGTCATATAAGCTCTAAGTATTACTTTTCCTTGTGAAATACCATTAATTCTCTTGAAACATCGACTCATGGTAGTTATGAGCAAGAAACCAGATGCTTGGGTCTTTTTCATCTTCCTCAAAAGGCACTCTAAATTGAGATTCAAAAGGTTGAAAAAGTTATGTGTAAGTAACAACGCCTTTATGAACACTTAACATGTTTCCCGTGTAATACAACTACAAAATCATCACTAAAATTATTAGGTCATAATGGAAGAGAACTAAGTATGATTGAATACAATACACTAATGAAGAAGTCACTATAAGTTAAAATCAGTAAGGATGACAGAATCAACTGCAAATACTTAAATGTGAAATAAAAACGATACAAAATCCACAATTGCAACAAAATGCAAACTTTGCCATGAATACCACTACGCATGATATCACTAAATAGATAAAATTGAAGCAAATTTCACATAAAAACAATAATAAAACAGAGAATCCCGAATTAGTAAAAAACCTCAAAGAACTTTTGAAATATGGAAAACATCAGGTTGTCAGATCAAAGATATAGAAGTGAAAAGAAAAGAAAATAAAGTCACATGTGTAGCTGGTATTGGCGTCTTCGGTACCATGGGAGCTACGAGCAAAACTCCGACGACACGTTTGCGAGTATCCTTGGATACGCGATTGTATCGGTCAAAGATTCTAAGCAGAGGGTGGAAAATCACATTCTCGGTTTTCCTCACTGATATTTGCTGGTCTTTAGCCCGATAGTAGAAAATCGAAGCTAGTGATGGAGATTCTTTTTTTTTGGAAAGAGAAGCTTCTTAAAATCATATTCTTCCTGTAAATCAGTTGCTCATGAAAATGTGTATAGCACCTAACAAATGTTGAAGCCACTGAAGAATATATTCGCCAAAGTTCAACGGGTGTGACATGTAAGGGAAGTCGATCGGGAAGGTGCATAAGTTAATAATGGGAAGGGGAAAGAGTTCCTTGCGTTTATTTTCTCTCATTTAAGTTTTCTTGAATACATCAATAACTAATGCAGAGAGAAAATTAGTCGATTGCTTTGTTGACGTGGAAGTTGTGGGGAGAGTGTTGAAATGCTGAGGTGGATAGTTTAAGAAGCTTCAAAGAACTACTTTTATATAATAGAATTATTATTGTTCTTCTTCTTCAACTTCTGAAGAAAGGAAATTAGCATGGATATCATGGAAAAGACTACGAACATCAAAATCTATAGGTGGATTTAGAATTCAGGGATTTACAAGTATTTAATAAATCCCTATTAGTGAAACATGCATGGCGAATACTTACCACTCCTGATTCTCTGTTAGGACAAATTTTCAAAGCACGATATTTTCGCAAGTGTGATATGCTACCAGCTCTGGTGGGCTGAGGTTCTTCTTTCGCGTGGCAATCATTACAAGCAGGTATGGAGATTATTTGAAAAGGAACACGATTCCGAATTAGCAACGGTGAATATGTTTCTTTGGGTAATGACAATTGGCTTGCTACAACTCCACCGAGGGCACCGAAACTAATTGATCAATGAACAAGGACAATGGGATTCTGAGGTTATTAATGCAAAAATTGTATAAGAGGATAGGTCACACATATATCAACTTTTCTTACCCCAATGTGAAAATGCAGATGACTACGTTTGGTATTACTCTACAGATGGAAATTATACAGTAAAGTCTGGATATTATCTTTCAACAATTGATTTCCTAAATATTCAAGAGAGGAAAGCTCCTCTTTCTGCAAATTCAGAACTTGCAACTAGTATATGGAAGTTGAAAGTGGTACCAAAAATACAACATTTCTTATGGCGATTAGTGTCTAACACAATCAGTACATCAATCAATCTAATTATGCGAAGAGTTGCTGTAGATCCTAAATGTAAACATGGTTGCAATGAAGATGAATCTTCTGAACACTTGTTCTTTACTTGTCCATTGGCAATGCAATTATGGAGAGCTTTGGGATATACGGATCCGATTCTATGTGATACAAGTGTTCCCTTATAAGATAAGATCTGCCATCTGATATCCAAAGACACGCAACAACAATCACCATACAATCTAACTCCATATGCCATTCTTTGGAGACTATGGATGGTGAGAAATAACTTGATCTTTAATCATCATTTAGATAATCACACAAACATCATTGAGAGAATTCAAAATGATGTATGGGAATGGAAATCAGTTCTTACAAAAGCTAATAAAACAACAAGAGGAGGTATGGAAGCAAATTACAGTATTTGGATCCCCCTCCTTATGATAAGGTAAAATGCAATTTTGATGTGTTTTACTCCAATGGCATGGGGAAATATGAAAGAAGAACAAATATTGAAGGAGTACTTACAAGTCTTCTTTGGGCAATTCAATCATGTAACGGTTTGGAATATAACCATGTTATCTTTGAAGGAGGTAACAAGTTAACCATGAAAATTATTAATGGTTCTTCTCCAAATCGTAAGTTCCACCACTATTGGCAAGTTATAAAGCAATAGAGAAATATTTACACAGAGTTTCAGATTCAACAGTCAAGCAAAGGCACAAATTCTTGTGCAAATAGATTAGCTAAGAAAATTGTTCAACTTAGTCATAGTTATGAAATATTTCATTGTTGTTTTCTCTTTATTAAACCCAATGTAATTGCATATGCTAACTATGAATGAGAATATTTGATTGTGTTTAAAAAATAAAAAAAAAAACCAATGCGAAAACGCTGGTCTAATCTGGCTATGTTGAAAGATCTAATACAAACATAAATTAATGATATGAGTGGGCCTGGCCCATAGAAAGGAGCTCAATAGATCGAACTACAGCATATTTAAAAAAGTAAACGCCGTTGCCGGGGATCGAACCCGGGTCACCCGCGTGACAGGCGGGAATACTTACCACTATACTACAACGACTTCGATGCCTTCAATACCAACTTAAATAATATTAAATCTATTTTTAATGAGAAAATTGCATTTAGTACCGATGTTTAGCTAAGCCCTACTCTCTTGAGTCTTGATTATTGAATCTCTATCCGTCTTTGTGAAGAACTTCGAGATTTTGGTGAAAAGATGACTCAGGACGTGGAGATGAAAGATAATCAGATCCCATCTCAATCCATCGTCTCTGCTACTACCTCCACACTCCAACGTAAATCTCGACCTTAAGCTTACTTTTGCTTAATTTAGGGTTGTTTTGTGTTTATTTCACACATTGGTGTCCCTTTTTCCCAGATTTGAAGGAGATAGCATCCCTAATCGATACTGGATCGTATACTAAGGAAGTCCGTCGTGTTGCTCGTGCTGTGCGTCTCACCGTTGGACTTAGACGGAAACTTACCGGTTCTCTGATCTCTTCTTTCCTTGATTTCGCTTTGGTTTCTGGATCTGAGGCTCACACTCGTCTTTCTTCTTTTGTACCTAAGGTATTTATAGCTTTAATTCTCTAATTAAGCTTCTTAGATACATAAATTAGTGACTACACTTGGTATTTTGATGTGTGGAATGATGAATGTTTTCTGAATTAAGTCACTTGTTACATTCGATTCGAGTTGTGTTGGTGATGCTTTTTGTAACTGTGGTTCAGAGTGATGAACATGAAATGGAAGTTGATACAGCATCATCAACTTCGCAAGCTCCTCCTAAGCACTTACCTGCAGAGCTCGAGATATACTGCTATTTCCTTGTTCTTCTGTTTTTGATTGATCAGAAAAAGTACAACGAGGTTAATAGCTCGTCTCTCTGAATTTTTCATTATCATACTTTGTTTATTTGATGATCTTGCTTGTGGTCTTAATTCCAGATGTGTTTTGCTTTCTTCTTTCTCAGGCCAAAGCTTGCTCTTCAGAAAGCATAGCTCGCCTCAAAAGCGTAAACAGAAGAACCATTGATGTGATAGCTTCAAGATTGTACTTTTACTATTCTTTAAGTTATGAGCTAACAGGTTCTCTCGCTGAGATACGTGGGTGAGTATCAAAGCACCTCGATCTTAACAGTTAGACAATATCATTTTTCTGATTTGAGTTCTTTCTGCTTGCAGTACTCTTCTTGCCTTGCACCATTCTGCAACACTGCGACATGATGAGTTGGGTCAGGTGTGTGATTTACAAATGATCTTTATAATCTATTCTTATTTTTGCTTTGATTACTTAAATTACCATCCTTGAATGCAGGAAACACTTCTGAATCTTTTGCTTCGCAATTACCTACACTACAACTTGTATGATCAAGCAGAGAAGCTGAGATCAAAAGCACCTCGATTTGAAGCACATTCTAACCAACAGGTGCCTTTCGCTTATGCCTCCATACATTTCGCTATTGTCTATTTTATGATGCTTATGCCAATTTCTACTGTCAACTTCTTCCATATTGCCTACACATATTTCCAAATTGCATACATTTATGTTGCATTTCTTGTGTCCAGCCATTCAAATTTTTCTTAAAATCTACCTTTTGCTCCTTGTCTTCGCCTTCTTGGACTTCATATCTGTAAAAGTATGCAGATATTCTTTAAATGGAAGATACATATCTCATGATATGATTTACAGTTTTGTAGGTATTTGTTCTATTTGGGTAAGATCCGTACAATCCAGCTCGAGTACACCGATGCAAAAGAGAGTCTTCTCCAAGCTGCTAGGAAAGCACCCGTTGCAGCTCTCGGCTTCAGAATCCAATGCAACAAATGGGCTGTTTTAGTTCGACTACTGTTAGGTGAAATTCCAGAAAGATCAATCTTCACTCAGAAAGGAATGGAGAAGGCTCTTCGCCCATATTTCGAGCTTACCAATGCACGTGATTCTCTCTCTATAACATCATCTATAATTAACTCTTTCTCTTATATTATTCATGTTTGAATTTTGACAGGCTGTGAGGATTGGTGACTTGGAGCTGTTCAGGAATGTTCAAGAGAAGTTTACGAAAACATTTTCCGAAGATAGAACTCACAATCTCATTGTCAGACTCAGACATAACGTCATCAGAACAGGACTTCGCAACATAAGCATCTCCTACTCAAAAATCTCCTTACAAGACGTTGCTCAAAAGCTAAGACTAAACTCATCAAACCCAGTAGCTGATGCAGAAAGCATAGTGGCTAAAGCCATTAGAGATGGAGCAATAGACGCAACCATCGACCATAAGAACGGTTATGTGGTATCTAAAGAAACAGGTGACATATACTCGACTAATGAACCGCAAATGGCGTTTAATTCGAGGATTGCGTTCTGTTTGAATATGCATAATGAAGCGGTAAGAGCGTTGAGGTTTCCACCAAATACACATAAAGAGAAAGAGAGTGATGAGAAGAGGAGGGAGAAGAAACAGCAAGAGGAAGAGCTTGCTAAGTACATGGCTGAAGAAGATGATGATGACTTCTAGATTTTTAATACAAATTCTACTATCATCTTTGTCTGTTTAATACTTATCTTTTGTTGAAATACCTGACTTTTTTTTCTGTTTGTTTGTTTTAATCTATGAGAAAACTAGAAACTCATAATTTAGAAGTCTTCATTCGGATTTGAATTTTAGCAGCTCACTAAATTTTGTTGAGAAAAATCCAAGTATTTTTAGAGATGCACTTGGCTTAAGAATATTATGTATTTGTGGCCGCAAAAGTTACTGTAAAATTTTTGTGAACTTCTCAATCACAATTTTAAAATTATTTATATAATGTTTCAATATATTACCAAACTAGTGTTATGATAATATACAAAATATGACTAAGCTATCACAAATCCGATGTCGTCCAGCGGTTAGGATATCTGGCTTTCACCCAGGAGACCCGGGTTCGATTCCCGGCATCGGAGCTTTTTTATGCCATTTACTCTCTGATTATTTACTTAAAAGAGACCTTGAAACGTTTAATAAATAGTCTTCCCTTTGTTTTGTTGCGGCTACGAAAAAGAAAGAGAAATTGTTTTCATTTAATTTTTGATCAAATGATCCAACTGGCAAAAAGATTAAAAACGAGTTCATTGATTCAACCTCGTGGAATCCATTGTCAATAACCACAATCTTGAAAATCTAAACAATTAAGACTCCATGTAACGTTCCAACTTCTTCCTTCCATATTGTTTAGTTTCCTTCTCCACGGTTTCCAGGTCAACCCGGGTATAAAACTAACCCATCGGGTCTAGCCAGCAAAGAACATGTGCAATGTATGTTCTATAATTGGTTAATGATGTGAATGAGTTTTGGTTTTCTAAGGGCTTAAATCTGCACATTGCTAGAGATTGTGGATAATAACTTCAAAGCCAGCACAATCTTGAACTTTTGTTTAGTCACTTATCTTTCAAAGAACTACTGTATATTCATTGATTTAACTCGGACAACTTGATCTAAATGCGATTGAAGAACAGATATAAGCAAGAGTTGCAGAATCCTCATCATCAACAAAGAAGAAGTAAGACAGAAAGAAGAAGATATTTTGCAAGACATACCAAAACATCACTCTTTTTAGATTTTTCAAGAAAGAAAAACACAAATATCCAACAAAAGAGTAGATCAACATTTGGTTCTTGATGATAAAAATAAAAAAAGCATTGATCAACACTGAAAATGGCAATAAACAGAAGGAAACTGGTTTGTGTTTTTTCAAATCATAAAAGACTCATTCAAAAGCCCATTGATTCTCTCTGCGGACTTCTTCTTCTTCTTCTGGTGTGAAATCGTTCTTGATGTTGAATGTTGTGCGAATCTCTTCTGGAGTTTTACCTTTGATCATATCAGCTACTGTTTGGCATGTTAGGTCAAGGAGGTTCTTGATGTTCAGATAATTAGCTGCCTGCAAGACCCAAAATTTCAACCATTAGATCATAATCCAAACAAAACCACAACAGATCAATTTTATTTTAACAACGAAATAACCCTAATCAAATTTTCAATTTCAGGGGAATCCGGTTTCATGAAAATCAAATATCTTAATTCGATTACTTCAGAACCCTAACGAATCTTATCTCAATTAATTTCATATTTTTGAAGAAACCCCTAAATTTTTGTACGGAAAAGTGAGACGAAACCCTAATTTCCCAAATAGAAAACCCTAAAATTCGAAAAATCAAAATAAAACAACAGAAATCGAGAGAGGAAACAAACCAAGATGAGTTCGAAGAGCGTAGCCTGATCGATCTTCATGAACTCAGTATCCCAAGCTTTGAGATCTTCATCGGATGAACCACCATCGACGGCATCGGTCTTAGAAGCAGCAGCATCGACATGCTTCTTACAGTATTCGATCACCTTAGCGAGGATCTTGCTCGTAACGTTAGGAAGAGGGACTCCATTATCGACGCAGTCGTCTTCAACCATATGCGCTATGGTCTGAGATTCGAGAGCCACCGCTTCGTCAACCTCAAATGATTCACCATCGGAACTCTTCAACACAATCTTCTTCGACATCTTTGAAGGTAAACGATCAAGATCTGGAGATTTTCTTTTTCTTTTTCTTCTGTGGAGAAAATAAAAGTGTTAAGGTGAAACGTCGCTATATATAAAATCCTTAAGAGTCGGTCGATGATAGTCATCTTAAATTAAAAAAAAAAAAAAGGAAAAAGATAAATATATTAAGTTATAAGAAAATCTCCTTTTTTATTTTTAGAAGAAAAATAGAAAACTATCCTCCTCTCATTAAAGTTTAAAACTTTGCTTTTTAAACAAAATTATTTAATCAAAATTGGAAACCTTAGGTTTATTATCAGTTTAATTTATATTCTGTATTTTTGGTGGTCGTAGTTGAATTGATTTTCTAAAATATATTATTTTAGTTTATGTTTTAAAATATTATAATTTTTCAATTATTTCATAAATATTACAAATTTTTTTTTGTTCTAACAAATTTATACATATAAAATATTTTTTAAAATTTAAATCTGAACCAAAAATCTCAAAACTAAACCGTAAATGCTTCAAAATTAAATAATAAATACTTATATGTAAACCATAATTCAATAATTTAAATTTAAAACAATTAAATTTATAATATTTTTATATTTTAATAATATATTTGAAATATTAAAGTTTAACATGAACACATTTTGCAAAATTATTTTATCAATTAAAGAGTACAGAAAAGCATAAAAAATTTAAAAAATACATTAGGTAATAAGAAAATGTCTTCTTTAAGAAGAAAAATAGAAAATAATTCTTCTCTCATTAAAGCTAAGGCTGTGAATGGGAAGCAATAAGCGGGGCGGTTTTCAAGAAAAATTTAGAAAACCGCAAACTGTCACCATTCACAAGAAAAAGCAAAAGTGAATGATACTTTCTCTCTCCTGCATCAATTACGCGGGCGTTTTTTATTTCACTGTAGGTATGAGTAAATTTGATGCAGGAGAGAGAATAAATTTATTCCTCGTATTGTTGTTTAAGTCACTCATAGCTAAAATAAATTTATACTAACCCGTATTGTTGTTAGTATAACTTTAAGTCAATAATAGTTATCAATTTATTCCTCGTAACTTTAAGTCAATAATAGTTCAACAAATTCATTGTGTTCAATCAAAATTTATTCATTGAATAACAAATTTGCATTGAAATTATATTAAAAAATTTTAATTTGAAACAAGAAAAAATCTAGAAAGCTTTTTATTGAGAGAGTAGATATGGTAAGTTTTTTTTTATATTAAACAATAGATATTATGAATGTGTTAAAATTTATAGCAAAGTGCTTTGTTGTTAATATTTTCAGTTTAAAATGACCATGTGTCATATCAAATGCATCTTTGTTGTTGTTGTTGTTAGATTTAGAATGCCCATTTACGGGCTCGATCCTGCAACCGGAGTGCCAGAAAACAACGCCAGTAACCATTGAACTAAGTGTTGCTCGGCTATCAAATGCATCCTTAACATTTTAGTTTGACATGT
>OVBE01000230.1:0-59033 GCA_900406425.1 Iberis pinnata
CACGTCGAACATTCTCAGCTGCTTGCTCCGCAATTTGTTGTTTAGCCGCCAACAATTATTCTTGCAGTGACACAAATGATGCACTTGAACCAGCTTCACTACGTTTCTTGCCTTCTTTCCCGTAAATCCTTGATAGGCTCCCAAGTCCATAAACGTTTCCTCTTTGGTCGGTTTGAGAGGACTACGATAAAATAACAATGTTAGTCTGTAAATTAAACATGAAATTCAAAAATATAATGTAAATTCTAATACNTACTTTGCATCCACATGCGAGATCTGACCACCGCAAGACCACACCACCAACGCTAAGACGTTCGTAGTCAGACCGCACTGTTGGCCTAATGGCTCGGCTCCAACACCGGTACCAACTCAGCATCATCGGCCATCCCTCACGAAGCACATTCGCCCCAAGGTCCAGAAAAAATCTCATTCCCGCAAGCCATAGTTTACATAACACCTAGAGAAAATAAAAACCAAGAAGAATGAGAGCAAAAGGGACTGTGACCAGCGCTGAAAAAATTGTCGCCGCCGCAGTCCTAAAACTGAAAAATGAACAGCATCGTAGAGGGAAGGAAGCAACCATATTCATTCTTATAAATGTTTGAAACATTATTAGAAAATATTGAAAGATTTTAACCGCAATCATGTGACTCCAATATTGCTTTAAAGGTCTTTCTATATATTATATAAATGTGTATACATAGCTGAACTAGTTAAAATATGTTATTTTAGTGATGTGAGATCTAAATTCAATGTATGTTTATAGTGAAGCACAAAAGTATGCTATACGTCTGTCTAAAGTTTGAGAAACGTTTTTTTGTTTTGTTGTTGTCAAGTTAGGAAAAAGAGAGACAAAAGTCTCTTAAGGATAAATCATATCATTAAATAATTCAATCATTGAATTTTTTGTAAATTATGATCTTGAGTTTCACACAACCGAAATATCAATGCTAATCATGAAACCTATCAAGACACTAAATCTTTGTTCACCGAGTTCAGGCAATTAATCCTACGTCTCGGAGATGATTTGTATTGTTCCAATTGACTTCACTATATCAATTATGAATGATTTGGGGCTTAGATAAATTTAATTACAACGCAATAGCAAATCCAGATTGAACCAAAAAAGAAAAGATAAAAACATTCTTACAATCTTATACTTGTTGTGAGTTACATAATCTTTGTTTCTAACATATCTCTTTTTTAGGTTTATATGATCGCATCATTTTCATCTTTGGATGCATCGGAAAGAAAGATCGAAGATCAAGACATAAATAGTTTTGCCATTTGATTCGAGTTTCAATACGATGTTAGACCTTTTTCTTTTTACAGGATGTCTAACCCAATAAACTCTTATTAGTGTTTGACCCTTACATCCAAAGCCTATATGAAGCCCAATTTCAATTAGGTTTACAAATATCCTCCTTTGAATTTTGTTCATACTTTGTACACTTACTCAAAACATTTGACCCTTTTTCTAAGGCGATTTTAGGGTTTTTGATATTTTCTTTGTAAGGACTGCTTCCACGGCTCCTTCGAGTTCCGATCTTCTTTGCATGTCTTGGTACGTTTTCTAAAGATGTGAATATTTATGTTTACTTGATGAGTCTAGCTCATCCTTGTTTTTAGCTACATCCATTAATTAATAGATCATAATATGTTAATCCTTAGGCAAACCATCCTAAAGTGAGCCTATGTGAATTTTCTATAAGCTAAAATCTGAACTTTCTACGAATATGTTGACCATGATGTTATCAACCATTTGCGAGATAAGTGATTTTTTAAACTCAAACCGCAGATTTTAATGTAATTTAACCTTTTTCGTGGTGATATTTCTACTCTTTCATTGATACAAGAATAAATTTACGCTGCTTCTTTGATCCCTTATGCAAAACAACAATTCATTAGTCCCAATTTGGGATTGATCACTAACAAAACTACTCAGAGATGTCTTGTAATGCAAGAATTTGATCATGTAAGTATCACATCTTTGATATCACTTGTGAACCTTGATCCTTTATTTTTGAGTTTCACACAACTAATAGATCAATGCTAACCTTGGAATATAGCAGTACACCAAATCTTTGTTCACCGATTTAGGCTAGTTTATCTACGTCTTGGGAGAGGATGTGTATCCTCTCAACTGATTTTACTAAATAAATTTGGGGCTTAGCTCAATCCAATTACAACCCTATAGTAAAAACATACTGAACCAAGAAAGAAAAGATAATAAATACATTCAATTGTATAGTTTTGGTTCAATATTGCATCATCTTCATCTTCGAATGCATTGAGGAGGAAGAAGATCAAGACTTAAAAATTCTTCCAACTCGATATGAGTTTTAAAATGATGTTGGGTTTTTCTATGTGATGTCTGCCCTCATCAACTCTTACTGCTACTTCATCCTTAAAATTTGAAGTCCAAATGTCAACTGGATTAACACATATCAACAGTTCTATAATATGACACTATTTAATTAGTGAAAAGAATTTATTTCATGATTCTACATTGAAATAATTCGATCTTTCGATTATACCAGAAAAATAAATTCTAAATTGTGAGCCACCACCACTTAATTAAGTTTGAGGATTATTAATACTAGTTATTTAAAAATAATTGTCACTATACAAATAAATAAATTATATAATTATATTTTTAATTTAAAAATTGATTAAACATGTTAATATTCTACTTAATCATTTATAAATCATTTACAAACTCAACACATGATTAAAAAAATGGTCAAAATCACTAGTTGAGGAATTAATTTACGTTTTCAAGAAAGTTAGGTAATTAAATGAGCATTTCCCTAATTGCACTTAACAATTTTTAAATACTCTGTTAAACTTAGTTAAAGTTGACTAATCTAGATAGCAATATGCAAAGTCAATAGACGATTGAAAAAATGTTTTGTTAAATCACTAGTCGAGGAATTAATTTGTATTTTCATAAAAAAAATGAAAAATTAAATGAACTTTTCTAGCATTTAGAACTACTTTTATGAGGAAATGACATTGGTCTAATGACATTCATAAGTCCACTTGAGGTAGGTAGCACCATCCCATCAGGGATCGAGTCTCTGTGCCTACTATAGTGTAAAAATTGCTTCCTATTATACAGGAACCAACTATTAGATCGTTTTCTTATGGCCCAAATGTTGACAAAAACAATTTTTTGTAGCGTGAAGATGAAAAATTATACAAGGGAAGAAATGTTTGGTTTAGCTCCTCCATTGGTAGATTTACACAATAAAGAAATCAATCGTTGTTCTAAACATATTTAAAAACACGACATGATATAGGAATTGAATATATTAACTAGGTGCGCAAATCGTTTCCATTAAGTTAATATTTAGCATATTAGTTTGATTTATAGCAAGATGATCAATTATTAATACGGTGATAAGTTTTCAAAGATTAGTACTATATAATATATTTCTCTTTTCATAAGTTCCACATTATATATATATATATATATAAATTTGTGTTAACAAAAAATATATAACTTTGTGCTTTCGTAGTTCATACTGTATAAATTGGAAGTGCCCACCGAAGGTACCCTTCTGTGTGGATTTAACCTGATTTAATTTCAGAGATTCTACTCTTTTTTGTGTCTAATTGAATATTGCAATGCGTAATGTAAAGATTGAAACAGAGATTTTACGAGTTCATGATTTCACTCTACGTCTCGCCAAAGATACTTTTGAAATCCACTAGATGTTCTTGCTCAGAACTTGAGCCAATCACCTGAGTTACACACTCTCCCTTCACCAAGAAACCTATTTAACCAAAGAAACACTCACCTCTCTCACCAAGAAGATGACTCTCTCTCTCTCTCTAGCTCTGTTTTTTTCTCCATATATCTTGAATAATGCATGCATAATCTCTTATACATTTGAGTTATTACAACGACAATAACAAACTCACACGACACTCACATGCTAAACTAATGAGGTGAAACCTTCTACCCAAGAGAAAGAGTGTAACTCATTATATAAAATGTACAAATTAGATCATAAGAACTATAGTTATCCACCTTGACCTTTAATTGCACCAAAACTAGTCTTTATTTGAATTCATATCTCCGAATTTCTTGAGCTTTTACTGGCTCATGAACTTATCAAATCCTCACTTGAACTTTGTAGCCTTCTGTCACCTTATCTCCGTGCCAATAAACCTTCACCAGAAAATGTGTAAAAACATAACTTGTGTGACTTACCATACAACATTATGCATAACATAGAGCCTTCTTATAGTCTTCTGTGACTCTGAGCAGCTTCAACACATCCTGAAACTTACTCACATGTAGTACTTTAGTTAACGTACTTCCTAGATTATACGTTGTAGCAATCTTCAAAACCTTCACAACTCCATATATTATAAAATCTTTGATGAAATGATACTAAACTGCAACATGTTTGGTTCTTTTATTATGCACTGCATTCTTTGATAATATAATAGCACTCTGAGGATCACAATAGATGCTTACTACTTCCTGCTTAAAACTTATTTCTCTCATCAAATTGCTAAGCCAAACTGCTTCCTTTGATACAATTATGAGAGATATATACCCTGCTTCTATAGTCGAAAGAGCCACTACCTTCTATAAACTAGACCTCCAATTTATCAAGTTTCCTCCTAATGTAAACACCATTCCTGAGATTGATCTTCTCTTGTCCAAACTAATTGCAAAGTCTGAATCACAATACCCTTTGATTACAAACTTCCCTTCTGCCTTATAATACAATTTTCTGTTTAAAGACCCTTTGAGACATCTGAATATCCACTTTATTGCTAATTATTGCTCCTTTATAGGCTTGCTCAAACTAGACCAATAGAATAAGCTAAGTTTATCTTTGTTCCAATCATTGAGTATATCAAGCTTTCTACGACACTTTGATATGAGATAATCTTCATGAAATATTCATTTTCTTCTAGTTCTGAATCATATGCAGCCTTGAGCTTGAAATGTATATCCAATGGAGTTGTTACTTGTTTACACTGCTCCATTCTGAAATTGCCTAGTATCTTATGAAGATAACCTTTTTGAGAAATCATGAGAGTCCCTTTTCTTCTTTTCCCTTGTAATCTTCATACCCAATACATTTCTTGCATCTCCCAAATCCTTCATACCAACTCTGAATTCTGGAGAATCTTCAGTATACCTATACATTGTTTGACCTTAGATGCAATGAGTATGTCATCTACATAGAGTAACAAATAAACATACTCATCACTATCCAGCTTCTTGTAATATATGCACATGTCTTGTTCACTTATTGAGTACCCATATGTCTTCATAAACTCATTGAACTTTGTATTCCACTGTCTTGGGTTCTGTTTGAGACCATACAATATCTTTTTAGAAGACACACTTTGTTAGAGAACCTCTTATCCACATATCTCTCAGGTTGTTCCATGTAAATGGTATCATCCTAGTATACATGTAAAAAATGTTACGTTCACATCCAATTGCTGCAATTTCATATCAAAATAAACCACCATTAATAAGTTAAATCTGATTGAGACATGCTTGAACACTAGTGAGAATATTTCTTGATAGTTTATGCCTTCCTTTTAAGAAAATCCTTTTGCAACTATTATGGCCTTGAATCTTGGAATCAACACCTGAGATACAACTTTCCTATTGAATACTTGCATTTGATAGGCCTGTGATTATTTATTTTGTCACAAGTATACATGTTTTGTTCTTCATTAGTGACCTCAATTCTTCATCAGATGCTTCTTTCCATTTTCCACTAGATAGATCTTACAGAGCTTCTTGTTCGCTTATTGGTTCTATATTGCCTCCATCTTTTGTTAGGAGATATGCATAACCTGCAATAATTTCATCATTTTCATACACATCATAATCATCAAACCTTTTAGGTAATCTTGTTTCCCTTCTATAACGATCTTTAGCTAGTTGATAACCCTCTATATCTATTGGTTTTGTTTCGTGATCGTATATGACAAGTTCATCTTCAATTTCATTATCATCTTCTTCTCCGATAGCTCCACCTTTATCTTGTATCTCTTCTGACATATTAGTCTATGAACATCATGTCTAGAAAGCTCATTAGTAATCATAACATCTTTTGAATATTGTACATGTGTGCTCATCTGTTTGGACATGATATCTTCTCTAAAAACCATATTACGGTTGATATTGCACTTCTTTTCTTCTAGAAACGATATTTTGAACCCTTTTAATCCTTCAAGATACCCAACAAACACTCATTTTTTAGCTTTTGGTTGTAGTTTACCCTCCTCTGAATGTATATACGCCACACAATCAAATCTCCTAAGTTTTGACAAGTCTGGAACTGCTGATGTCCACAATTCCTCTGGGATTTGAAAGTTTATAGCTGAGAATGGAGTTTTGATTATTAAATATATTAACGTTGCAGCTGCCTCTACCCCAAAATACTTGACACAAACCACTTTTACTGAGAATACTTCTCACTTTGTTCATTATTGTCCTGTTAAGTCTCTCGGCTATACAATTTTGTTGTGGGGGTATAAGCTATTGTTTTGTGTTGCACTATGCCTTCTTATTTACAGTGATTGTTAAATCTTGTGTTACAAAATTAAAGTCCATTGTATCTGCGCAATTTCTTAAGTTCTCTTTCTGATTGAGTCTCAACCATCTTGAGAAAATATAACCACACTTTTCTGGATCATTCATCCGTGAATGAGATGAAGTACTGACATCTCTCTAAGTTGTGAGGAACATTTGGTGATCCCCAAAGGTCATAATGAATGTAATCCAGTTTTTTCTTGGTCACATGTTGAGCCTTTTCAAAACTTACTCTATGTGTTTTTCCTTTTACACAATCTTCACAAAGTTTGATATATGATATTTTGTTCTTACGAAAACATCCATTCTTAGACAGAATTTTTAAGATCTTTTGTTTCACATGTCACATACGATTGTTCCATAATTATGTTGGGTATGAAACATTAGCTTTTTTTACACTGTCTTCAACTGGTGTACAAGTTGATGACATTTTGGCTAAGCCTTCGAGAATGTAAAGAGTATTCTTGCCTTTCCTTTTACCTTTGGAGATCACTTTGCAACCCATAATTAGCTTTAGAATCTCATTTCACCTTTAAATTCACAACTTTTACTTTCTAAGGTTCCAAGAGATATAAGATTCATTTATATATCGGGCATGTATCTTACTTTGTGGAGAACAAAAGTTTTATTATCTTGATCCTGAAACCTTACAGATCCAATACCATTCACTCTTGACTAGAGTTATTGGCCATTCTCAAATTACTGATTGTACATCTTTAAACTCAAAGAATATATCATTTCTTGGTGTCATATGGAAATGAAAAAGTTGTGTCTAAGACCCATTCTTTATAGTCTGTTCCTACCTCTGACAGATTTACCTCATATGAACAACCAATCCAATTAAGTCTTGAGCATCATCCTTGACATGTGAAGATTCACCCTTATTATATTTTGACATTTATTATTGTTTTTGTCTAACCATTTGTAGCATTGTTTCTTGAAGTGATCTTTCTTACCACAAATCTTGACTTAGAACGTGACTTAGACTTCTTTTTACCTTTTGTTTATGTGCTATTCCGATTCTCAAACATGTCTCTGCCAAAATATGCTTATAATGATCCTATTGAGCCTGGATTCAGTTTTTATTCCTTTTTTTAGACTTGGCAGATGCTGCAACATCTTCAAACTTAAAAACCTCCCTGTCATAATTCAATGTTTCCTTTAGTTGGTCAGGTTTTTGAGGCATAAAGTTTAACAAGAGGATTGCATGTACTTCTCCAGGTACTTCAAAACTTAAATGACTTAACTTTCCTATTAGCCTCCGAAAAGCATTTATGTTCTCATCTACTGTACGAGAGTCTTGCATCTTGAAAAAATACAATTATAACTATGACTGAACTCTATTAGGTAAATATTTTAACTTGTATAACCTTTCAAGAGTGAACCAAGTTTTTGCTTTTGTGGTGCATTTTTTCTATTTTTCATAGAACATGATCTCCAACATTTAACAATATAAGATTTATTGCTTTCTCACATCGCTTTGATCTTTGAGTTTTCTCGTCTGCTTTCTTCTTTTGGATCTTCGTCTTCTCCGTGTGTTGTCTTCGAATATTTTTCTTCCATAACATCTTTGAGTCCTAAGACGCTCAAGGGTGCGAACATTCTTCACTTCCAAAGAGAGAAACCACTTGTTCCATCGAACGGATCAACATCCAAACACGCACCTGACATCTTGAGATGAAGGAGATGGATTGTTCTTGAGTCTCCCATTTGAACCATGAGGCTCTGAAACCAATTTTTGCGGGTTTAACCTTATTTAAACTCAGATTCTTCTATAGTTTGTGTCTAATTGGATCTTGTAATGTGTAATGTAAAGATTGACACATAGATTTTACGAGTTATGAATTTCTCCCTACGTCTCGTCGGAGATACTTTTGAAATCAACTAGAATTGTTCTTGCTCGGAATTTGAGCCTATCACCTGAGTTACACATTTTTCCTTTACCGAGAAACTTTTTGAACCAAAGAAACACTCACCACTCTCACAAAAAAGATGACTCTCTCTAGCTATGTTTTTATCTTCCTATATCTTGAATAATGCACACATCAACTCTTATAAATTTGAACTGTTACAATAGCAATAACAAACTCATGTGACATTCACATACTAAATTACTGATGTGAAACCTTCTACCAAGAGTGTATGATGCACAGGGCCGGTCCTGAGATTTAAAAATTTTGCAAAGGCCGCAATCGACAACGAAAAAATAGGCCGAATTTGTATAATTTTTTTTTTTAAAACGGGCTGTTTTCTTAACAAAAAATTTTTAACTAAAAAAAGGGCCGCAAGCTAATGCTTGCTCTGCTTGTGCTCAAGAACGGCTTTGATGATGCATTATATAAAATGTACAAATTAAAATCATAAAAACTACACCTTCAAAAAAAAAAGAAAAAAAAAGTTGCCAATCCGAGAGTCCAATTAAATCTTGCTGGACAGCTCCCGTCGAAGCAACTTCGTGGAAAAGTCTCGACTTTGATTCTTAGTAGCAAAATCAGTAATTAAATCAAGGGGCTAACTTCAAATTTTTTTGGTAAAAAGAATGCTAAAAGAATTTTTCCTAATTTAGTGATAATAATCAAGTATAATATAGATTTGTTTTCTATATTTAACATAATTACGTATCTGTGAGGTATATCAGATTCTCTAACATTAGTACAATATTAATATCACATAATTTTAGTTTTCGATAAATTATGATTGGTACAATTCATAACTTAATTATTCAAAGCTAAAATTTTATTATGCTTTGTATTATTATATATTAAGAAGATTTCGAAATCAGCTTTTTTAAATATTACTTTTTTGAATTTGTGTACGATGATGCACGCTGGATTTGATTTTGGGTAGCCATACAATATATAGTGGACCAAATCTGTTAAATTTAAATAAACCAATACACCAGCTATATATATAAGACGTTTATGTAATAGGAAAATTACATTTGTAAGGAGTTAAAGGTCGATCTTGACTGCATTTTTTCACTAAAATTTGATTTTATATAATTACGTTTTTCTGTATTTATTGGAATTGATTATAGATGAGATTTTGTCAATCCCTCTGCAAGAGAAACCACAACTAACAAACATTATTTATATATTTATATATATGAGTAACCCAGTTTATTTATTTTAGTTACGAAAATATCAAAGACAAACTTTACATTGTATCCAATCAAATATTATATGTATTCACCCAAAACAAAACAAAAAGTTGTCTAAAGAACACAATATCTAAAATTTGATACGAAAAAAACAATCATAATATCTATAATTCACAAGGTTCCTTTATATACTATACTACTTTTCAAGGTGTGAAAAAAAAAAAACTAATTTTCAAGCTACTAAGATCATTTCGTTGGTATACTTGTGTTGTATGCTTATGATATCAAAATCCATCTCCTGGAAGTTAGAAACAGAAAATACTTTAAAAATAAAAGATTGAGCAGATGCATGCATGCATGCATGACACTATACGATTTGGGTTAATCTCTTTCGTCCACGTTTGAATAGACGTACACACTATTATTTTGTATAAACCACTTTTGCCTATTCTTACTTTTTTTTAGTAGATTTTTATGTATTTATGCTTTTTCCCATGCTTGCTTATTTAATACTATTGAATTTACTAGAATTCATAGTTTCTATGACAAATCCTCATAAGATAATATAAATAAGTAAAACTCATATTCTGTCCAAAAGTTTATTCGAGTTTCAAAATATATATTGAATATTTAAAGTTGGGAAGAAAATGAGAGAATAAACACCACAAAAACAAAAGAATAAAGCTATATATATTATGTATGGGTAGGTTAATATATCAATAGTAGAAATATATATATATATATATATATATATATATATTATAGGGTTGATTGTTTAGGGTGATGAGTGTTATAGAAATCACTAGTTTTTTTTACTGTTTAAAATAATTGTCAATCAGTTTTTAGTTTTATTAAGTGGATTCTACTGATTTATACCACCATTTTTAAAATCTATATCTCTTCTTTTTTATTGTTTATGTTAATATTTTTTTTTTGTAAATACAAATTTTATTGTAAGATTTTGTTATGGCAATAAAATTAAAGGTAAAACAATAAAACTAAGAGATGTGATTTTATATATGTAGACGAGCGTGGAAATGAAGTGAGCGTGAGGGCGTGCGTGTAAATGTATATCGTAAATACGATTGGATCGACGTAGAAAATGATTTTCGTTTTGGTGAAAAAAAGAAAAGGTGAGTGGAGGAACAACGGCCCAAAGATTATTTTAAGATTGAGGTGATTGCGACGTGTCGCTTCCTTGTCTGCTCGGTGGATCCCACCTCCTACATTTATCAACTTGTATATTTCATTTACTTTACTTTATTATGGATCATCATTTTATATTTATTGTTTTGCAAAACTAACACACACTACAAAAAATCTAGTTTAATGTTTTGGTGAGTTACCACGTTATAATGGTGATTATATATATATATATATATATATATTTCAAACATATAATAATAGTAATAAATAAAGTTTGCAGAAACTTCTCAATTTTACGAATGGATGATTTATCCTCCACTTGATCAGCAAAAATAGTACAAGATCGAACAATATATAGCTAATATGATAATGAGGTGAAGTCTTCTTTAACATTAAGGCAATATCATCAATATAGGATACTGTCCAATCTTGAAAGGCTTGAGCTTCAAAGATTAGTGAATCGCCAAAAAAATTGACACCAAGATGATTTTATATTGTTTAAACTCTAGTTAAACTTTTTTTGTCAAATAACTATCTAGTTTAAAAGTGGGTAAATGTTATTTAGAACTATATAATTTGTTTTCTTGTATGTTATAAGAAATCGATTCAAAATTTAGTAACACAATATTTTAATATTTATATAAATATAATTTATAACATACGATTTTAAAATTCAAGTACAAGTCGTGTAGTTAAATTAAAAAGTCTTCTAATTAGTTTTGAAAATTCTACCTCTAAGAACATCTTCAAAGGGACACTTCAAATTTGAAATGTCATGTGTTTTCCTCCAAAGACAACACTTCAAATTTAAAGTGTCAAAAGTGTATATTTTGCAATATGGTCCATATTTTTGTTCACAATTAATTAACATCATACAATTTTATAAATAAATATAAAACATCCATCATTTAATTATAACATGCAATATTTACTAATAAAACATTACATTATAATATAAATTACATAATTATTAGAAAACATATCAATAACATCATAAACCAAAGTTTACCAACAATGTCAAAGTAAGCATTTTGGATATGCCTAATACTAGAAACAATGATATTGCTAGCTCTCCAACATCGCAATCTCCAGGATTATCTTCATATCCGGGATCAAATTCACCACAACGTCTGATTGGATCGAAGAACGCAAAACTCAAAAGAAAGATCCTTGAAGGTAATCATTCGGGTGTTGAAACTTTGGTCTCATCAAATGAAAAAAATCTTGACTTTTTAAAAGAAAGTGCAACAATTAGGAACAAAAATTATGAATTAACTCAATTACGTTTGCAAAATCAAGCAAAACATAAGCGTTAAGAGAAATGGAAGCGGAAAATAAAATATTGTTAACAAATTTAGACTCTATCAGTGATAGTAATACGCGTGAGTTTATTCGATACGAGCAAACAAGAATCATACAAAAAATAAATCAAGAGCAACTTCAAGCTTCGGCTACACCAACCTTTTTCTGACAATTCATTGATGATCTTGGAGGCAGTGGATCAAATTGGGTATTAATTAGTTTGTAGTGATATTTTTATCTCGGTAAAATTTATGTGTTATGTAATCTTTTTATTGCTCTCTTTTGTATTAAATTTCCTTTGATGTTTTTTAAATATTAATAGTATGTGATATTTCTCATATTGTAATATTATAATTTTAATTTATATGTTTCTAAATATAAGATGCATAAATTAGTATACATTTGAAATAAATCATAATTGGTACCAAAATAATTAATAGACAACTTAAAAGTATTAAATAAATAATCTAGGGATTAAAATGCGATAAAAAGATGACACTTCAAATTTGAAGTGTGAGAAGGTATACACTTCATATTTGAAGTGTGAGAAAGTAACACTTCAAATTTGAAGTTTTGAAGTATCCCTTTGGAGGACAAAAAAATTCAAATTTGAAGTTTTAGATTGTCCTTTGGAAATGCCCTAATAAATAGATATTTTAGAATACATACTTTCATTTATTTGTTTTCATCGTCTATTCGATTAAAACATAGGGAATAAATCCATAATTATACATGAAGAAATACATGAAACTATTCAAAAGCCGACAGCCTTCAATAAATGCAAACATTAAACTACAAAACTGTAAAAAACCAAATGAGAACAATCCAATAACAGATAACCAAATCAACCTAAAGAACGATCTATAGAAACCGAAAGCAATAACGCAGTAAGCCGTGACAATAGAGTGAGTACTGAAGACAGAGATTCAGCTTTACGAACAAGCTTCTCTCCTGCAATAAAAAAAGTCATACCAATGTCGAAACAGAAACCAAACCAAGAAAAGGTTGATACATAGACCGATTGGATCTTGAACTGGACAAATACTAGGATTGCGAAAGAGCCTAAAAATGGAGATAATGAGGCTGAGAAAGGGCTAACGATCCTGAATTGAACCCAAAAGGCAGAATAAAACAACCGAGAAAACACAAAGATCAGAAAGACTAAGGCCAAAACTACCTAAAACATCCACCGATCAACCCAACAAACCAACAGATATGACCCGAACCAAACTACACGACAAAAAACCAGATCTGAGCCTCTTCGAACCAAAAGTATAAGTCGGAACCCAAACTAACAAGAGCCAAAAGAATTAAACCTAACAGGAGATTACCGGTGGTAGAGACGAGAGAGATCGACCCAAAGCCTAGGAACATTAGTTATAAGGAACGCCATAGACGAGAACCACGGCCACCACTAGCGGAGAAGGGACGTTTGCTGATAGCACCGTAAGTTTCAAGGGCCCAACGTCGCAACGACATTACTGACAACACAACCTCTCCATCTAGACCGCGATGCAGAAGACGACTGCAGACAGACGACCCAAATCGACTATGCGGTCAAAAGAAAAGCAAAGAAAACAGGAAAAGAAAGATGATGGAGTCTGGAGACAGCGCTGAAGGAGCCACCACCCGCCGGACTCAAAACGATGAAACAACTATTAGGGTTATCAAAAAAGTTGAGAGGTTTTTGTGAGGAGAGAGAAGATCATCTTTTTAAAGGGGAAAAAGCTGAAAAATACTCCAATTTTATAACATTTGTCATTTTAATACACGAAATTTTTCGATTGTCATTTTAATACATCAATTTTGGTGGTTGCCATTTTAATAGACCTAATTTATTGTAATTACTATTTAAATACTTAAACTTTTTAAAATAAAAATTCCATTTAACGGAATCCTAACGGACGTTAACCATAATTATACAACTTTTCTGGTTTTCCAAATAATACATGAACTATTAATATTTTCCGGTTTAATACATGAACTAAATTTTTTTTATAATTTGACATATGTGTTTGAAAATACATGTTCATGTTAATAGAATTACTAAAAAATTTGACTTTTGAAATAGTTATTGTTATAATACATTTATATTATATTGATGCAAAAGAGATTAAAATAAATAGAAAATTTTTAATAATATTATTTTTACCATCATTACTTTACCGTTTTGTAAATCAACATCTAAATTTTAAAACAGAAAAAAACATTTATCTAAAGACATATTTCTCTTTAGTTTTTAAGTGCTTTTGTTCGACTCACACATGAAATATTATTTTGATCGTTATAAAGTCTTTCGCGAGTAAATTGAACAATAAACTTTAAAAATAATGAGAAAGTGTGTTCAAATAATGATGGTAGTTTCAAAAATAATATCAAAGAAGTAGCAATACTGAAAAATTCAATTTATTTTCCATTAATAGTAGTAATTATTTCACATGTTTAAAATGTGTTCTAGCAACTTTATTAACATGAAAATATATTTTGAAATCTAAATATCAAATTATACAAATTCGTTAGTTCATGTATTAAATTGGAAAATTTTAATAGTTCGTGTATTATTCGTAAAATTATAAAAGTTTGGTAAATATGGTTAACAACCGTTAGTTTTTGTTATGTAAATTTGCGATTTCGAAATGTTCTTATATATATAGCAACCATAAAAATTGATGTAATAAAATGACAACAAAAAAAATTTGTTTATTAAAATGACAAATATTATAAAGTTGGAGTATTTTTCGGATTTTTTATTTTCTAAACTATGACATACTTTTAACAAAATTAGTATTTTTGTTTGAGGATTAATTGTTTATGCATAGATATTTTTTATGATTGTTTTTGGATCTTATATCTAATTATAGTATTATAAGTGGTAATGCATTTCCATTACGCAATGAAGGTTGAAAAGGCAATTTCCGGCTAACTTTCCGGTGACTCTCCAATCTTTTTCTCTCAAGCTCTACCCTCTCTTTTGGGTTTCTCTCTTGCTGCATGTGTCTCTCTTTCGTTTCTCTACGGTTTTCCTTCTGGTTCTTCCAGATAAGTTTCTCAATCTCCTTACTCTGTTTCCTACAATGGCGGATAACTTGTGGACTTCAATGCATAATCTCAACTTGGGCTCTGAGCGCCTCCCTTTTCAACATACTCTCGATGGCCAACAACATCGTCTTAGTCTCTTTGTTCGTACAGTTAATCCATCTCACCAAAGTGTTCATCCAATGAAGCAGACTCTTCCTACTGCTTGGAAATTAGATAACAGGGTTTCAAGCAGAGTCATTGATGATCAAACTGTTCAGTTTTTCTTCAAATCCGAACACCATCTCATGCATGTTCTGGAGGATGGTCCTTGGACTTTTAAAGATTGGATGATCATTACTGACTGTTGGACCAAGCGTATGTTCCCGGATTACCTCCAACACATCTCTTTCTAGGTTAAATTCTTGAACATTCCCGATGAGTTTCGTGATAAAGCAATGCTCAAGGAAATTGGTCAGAACCTAGGGGTTGTAGAAGAAGTCGGATTAAAAGAGCCCTATAATGACAAACCTGCAGAAGCCTGGGAAAAAATAGCCATAGATGTCAACTCTAACCTCATTTTCGCTTCGCACATTCAATTTCAGAGAGGTGAAGCTCCAACCTTGATCCGGTTCCAATTTGATAAGTTAAGAAAATTTTGCTTCAAGTGTGGTTCACTTCGACATGATCAAAATGTATGCACTGCTCATCATGATGTTGAAGTTCCACAGTATATTCCTCTGGAAGTGCCAAACCAGTCCCACCTGCTTTGCCATATATTCCAATTGTTCCAGCTATTCAGACAATGCAGAGAAGTGGAAGATTGCTTCTTGAAGCAACAAAAAAACGCAAAGCTGAAGCTTTGGTTTTTAAAGATACAGCCTCATCAAGTCAACAAGTGAGGTCTAAGAGGAATGCTACATTGACCATTCAAGGGAGGGTGGATATCCCAAAACCACCACCCTCATGATGAAAATTCTGCATTGGAACTGTCAGGGCTTAAGGAACACCCTGACAGTCCAGAATCTTTTTGGTATCAGGTCCAAGTATAATCCAGACTTGATGTTCCTTACGGAAACTATGTTAGAGAACTGTTTTTTGCTCCATCTTTGTTCTCAGCTAGGTTATTCTGGTAACTACTTAGTATCTCCAGTGGGCAGGAAAGGGGGATTAGCAGTTTTTTGGAAGCAGGAAGTTACTATAGAGACTCCTGCAACCCCATCTCCTCACTATAATGTTTCTTGGTTAGAGTCTGGTGGCCGGTCTTTCAAGCTTGTCTATCTGTATGGCCCCTCTTCGAGGTAGGAACGTAACCACTTATGGCATTGTATGCAAGTTTCAGCCGGCAGTACAAGCCTCAGGCCCACTCCTCAACTATTTCTTGGTGACTTTAATGAAATTAGATCCAAATCTGAGAAATATTGGGGCAGAAGTAGAACAGAGGCTTCTTTCTTGAAGTTTAAGACTATGATCTACTTATTGGGACTAGAAGATGTTAGATCTCATGGTGGCAGATATACTTGGTGTGGTAAAAGATACAAGCATATAGTGAAAACTCGAATAGATCGTGTCATGGGTAATGCTGAATGGACTGAACAGTTTCCCAGAGCTTATGTTTCACTACTCAACTGGAGTTCTTCATATCACAGACCACTACTTCTAGACACAAATGAAAAGCAATGGAAGGGTAGACCACAATTTAGATATGATGTCAGATGGAAACAATCTCCTAGGTTAAGCAGGAGATAGCAAACATAACACTGTCGTCACCTATCCCCTAACCACTTCATAGAGGCTCTCAAGTATTGCAGGAAATATTTAATTAGATGGAAAAAGGAACATCCTCATAATTATGCTAAGAAAGTTAATGAACTCCAACTACAATTACACAACAGTCTTCAACTACCTCAAGTGGATTTCTGTCAGGTCAGAATTCTCAAGGCACAACTACTTGAAGCCCATCAAAATGAAGAGCTTTATCTCAGACAAAAAAGCAGGGTATTGTGGCTTACTTATGGGGAAAATAATTCACATTACTTTCACTCCAAGCTCAAACAATGTCGTAGCCACAACCGTATTACCATGGTGGAAGACTCATCTGGCAATCTTCAACATGATCCTGCCAAGATACATGAAGTATTTATTACATATTTTAAAAACCTGTTCACTAATAACCAAGAAGTATCACCTGAGGAATTTAGTGTTTTGTCTGGTTTGCAGCCTAGAGTTACAGGAGAGATGAATCTCCAGCTGACAAAGATGGTTGCAGAGGAGGAAATCTTAGCAGCTTTAAAGAAGATGGATGGAGATAAGGCCCCGGGACCAGATGGTTTCACAGCACACTTCTACAAAGCTCACTGGCCCACACTTAAGCATTCTATCCTAGCTTACATCCAGCATTTCTTTACACAAGGTACCTTACCTTCTGGTATCAACCATACCAATCTCTGCTTAATCCCTAAACTAGAAAATCTCTTAAACCCAAAAGACTACATGCCTATTAGCCTAGTCAATGTTGCATACAAACTGATCTCCAAAATATTAGCCAACAGATTTAAACCCATCCTCCACAGTATCATCTCTATCAATCCATCAACTTTCATCACCCAAAGAAAAATTACTGATAATGTATTGATTGCTCAGGAGATGATACACTCACTGACTACTAAAAAAAGGAAAACACCCTTTATGGCTTTAAAACTAGATATCACTAAAGCCTTTGAAAAAGTTAGTTGGCAGTTTATGATGTTCATGCTATGTCAGTTGGGCTTCTCAGATCAGTGGTGTACATGGATCTATAAATACATCTCCTCACCCACTTACTCTGTCTTATTAAATGGTATTCCTTTTGGAAACATAACCCCAACAAATGGACTTAGACAGGGGGACCTTTGTCTCCATACTTATATTTGATAGTCTCCGAGGGTTTATCTTTCATGCTGCAAGATATGGTAAGAAGAAACCTGCTAGTTGGGTTTAAAGCAAGAAAAGGGGGTCCTCCTATCTCTCATCTGTTTTTTGCAGATGATTGCTTGATCTTTGCAAGAGCTTTTGATGAGGATTGTAGACATTCAAAGCATACCCTTCATCTTTATGGGAAACTGTCAGGCCAGCATATAAATTTTCAAAAATCTTTTGTCATCTTCAGTCGTAACTGTACTTTAGGTGCTCAGAGAATAGTCTTAAGAATTACAAGAATTAGACAGTTTGGAGGATTGAGCAAGTATTTGGGAATGCCAGAGTCTATAGGAAGGAACATAACTGATACTTTTTCTTACATCTTACAAAGGATTTCCTCCAAAATACAAAATTGGTCTACTCAGTTCCTATCTAGTGCTGGCAGAGAAACACTTCTCAAGGCTGTGGTCACAGCCATACCTGCATATTTAATGTCATGCTTTCTATTTCCAGCTTCTTTGCTCCACAAGATCACATCACTAATGCGTAAATTTTGGTGGAACAAAACAACAAACAAGTCTGGCATCAACTGGATTTCTTGGAAAAAGGTCACTCAACCAAAAGATTCTGGAGGGATTGGGTTTAAGGACTTAGAGGGATTTAACATTGCTCTGCTTGCAAAAGCAGAGTTGGAGGATTCTAAATGAACCAGATCTTCTATTAAGCCAGGTGTATAAAGCTAAATACTTCCCTAAAGCTTCTATGTTTGATTCTGAGTACAAGCATGGCAACAGTTATGCCTGGAAAAGCATACACAGAGGTTTATAACTCCTCAAAGGTAATACTCATTGGGAAATAGGTGATGGCAATATAATACGTATTTGGCAAGACAATTGGTTGCCTAAGCCTCATCACTCTCCTACTACCCCTCATGTTTCTCCTGTGGACAGAGATATGAAAGTGTCATCACTCCTCTCACCAACTGGTCTTCACTGGAACCTCCCAGTTGCTGCAGCTTGCTTACATTCAGAGGATCTAAATGTGCTAACTCATATTCGACCCTCCCAAGTTGGAGTTGCAGACAAACTTCTCTGGGATCATTCACCATCAGGTGATTACTCTGTCCGATCTGGATACAGAAGATACCTCAGTCAAGTCAATCAAACAGAGCTCTTTACCTCAGATACGCTATCTATATCCAGATTAGTCTGGTCTCTATCTGTGCAACAAAAACTTAAGAACTTCCTCTAGAGAGTGATCCACAATGGTTTAGCAGTAGGAGTTGAATTAGCCAGGAGAAACATATCACTGGATCCAACTTGCTACTTATGTGGGGAACATCCTGAATCAATTCTACATCTCTTCTTTCAATGCAGAGTGACACGAGAAATTTGGGACTCGACTCCTATAGTCTCTTTGCCCTCACACCAGGAGGTTTCAAGTCATCTTATGCTTTTACATGCATTGCTAAGGCCACCAACAGACTCTCCCCAACATTATTCAGAGTTTGGGGTCTATGTTTTATGGAGAATTTGGAAATTCAGGAATGACCTGGTTTTCAATGGTATCAAAAAAGGCATTCTTGAGATTATTAATATGGCTATAGCAACCTTTAATGAGTGGCATTCCATTACCCATCAACCTCAAACTCCTACTCAGGAAACTCTGTTGAACCCAACCTATGATCCTGTTCTATACACATCCTCTAATGATATTGTTTTGTTCACAGATGCATCCTGGATCTCATTCAAGATCGTATGGGCATGATATGGCTTCTTCTCGGGGGACGTGATATACTAGCTTATGGATCTTCATCATCAGCCTCGGTGGAGAATGCTTTCCAAGCTGAAGCAACATGCGTGTGTGAAGCCATTAGAGCAGCCAACAGACTTGGGTATAAGGACTTTCATGTCAAGAATGATAACAAAGAATTAATGTCCCTGTTGCATAAGTTCCTCATATCTCAATCATATACTCACCTCTGCCACAACACTTCTACGATCCTTTTGCAAGATATAATTAATATTAGCTTAAGATATATTTTGTCTTTTGCTTATATCCCTAGAACTCAACTTCATTGGGTTGATAATTTGGCAATTTCGACTAGATGTTTAAACTCTAATCCTATTGTAAAACTCTTAAGTTAAGTTATATGAAGTTCTTCTGAAAAAAAAATCTAATTCTAGTATTATATTTTTTTCTAATGGAAATTTGGAGATGATAATTTGATTTGATTGGATTGAAAATATAAAAGTGATGAAGAATACATTTGGTAAATAAAAATAATTCATTTAGAATGGAAAGCAAACAACAAAATAGACCAAAAACTACATATGTTGGAATAAGAGAATGTAGCATTTAAAAAAAAAAAAAAGAAGATAGATAAACTAAGTTTATGCAATAGAAAATGAAATTAAAAAAAAAAAAAAGAAAGGTGGAGTGTGATAATAATTGAAGTTAGTGTGGACACTTTCAGTTTTTTCCTCTTGCACTCATTTGTTTTACTTTTTTATTTTATTCACATTTAGTGATAATACGTATGTGGACTTATATGGAACGCCAAAGTTTTATTTTAGTGCTTGGTTCTTCTCTCTCTCTCCGTCTCTTTCTCTTTTCTTCAATGCTCTCTTCTCTCTCTCTCTAAAGAAGCCATTTTTTTCTTCTGCCAAGATAACCATCTAAGGTGTGTAATCAAATTCAACTTACACTGAGTTTCTTTTCTTGTCATTTCTCTTCTTCTACTTCTTGGTTTGAAGTTTTTGGATTTAGTGAACCTTTTTGTTCCTTCTCTTTAATCTTTTTTCAACTTCAAGATCCAAATCTTGAAATCTATGAGATGGGCATATGTGTTAATATATAGATTTATAAGTAAAGATCACTTCTTTTTCCTGATCTTGGCTTCTATATTGTTTTGTTTTAGTTTCTTGATTTCAAGTTTTTCAGATTTGTGTGCGTGTGTATGTAAATCTTGTTCTTCTTGATTTGAGTGTTTCAGATTTCAGTTACTTATATCCCTTTACAATCACATCTTTTTTGTTAGCTGATAAAGAATCGGCTTCATTTCTTGAGTTTTGTCTTTGACAAATGTTAATGATCTTTTAAGTTTATGAACACCATCTGTTTGTTTGTATTCCTAGGTTGTGTTTGATCTATTTATCTATTTGTTAACTTCTTCATCTCTTTATCTTATGTTCCTTCAACACAAAATAAGCTTTCAAATCAGTTTGGAAGCTGAAAATTCATTCTTTTGTGGGTCTAAGACCAAAGAAAAGAAAAAATAAATCAGTCATTTGCGTGCGAATAATTGTTTCTCTTTGTGATTTCACTTCATCTAAACTTAAAGTAATCTTATCTCACTAGTACTAATTTCTTTTGTGTGACTCCTTCCACATAAAATAATGTTCTACTAACTAAGATCTCAAACTTTAGACAACTTTTTTTGTTTTCTCTTTTGGGTTTATTAAAATCACAAATCTGGTTATGTTGTATTGCAGGAGTCAGATTTGAGTGTGTGATGATAAGGATCTGGTGTTATGCAGAAGTATTTGGGAAGCGAAGAGGCAAATAGTAACAGTGGAAGAATCAAATGTTCTTATCCACTGAGAACCCACCAAATGACCCACTTTCTTCTTCTTCCAATTTCTTACATCTCACCACTTCTTCCGATGAGTTAGGTCAATCCCATCTCTCCAATTTCTCCATCAGGTAAATTTACAATTTTTCTTCTTCTTCTTCTTCTTCTTCTTCTTCTTCTTCTTCTCTGAATCTGTTTCTTCTGGGTTTCTTCGCCAATTTGTTTTTGTCTCCTCCAAAAAAAAAAAAAAAAGTCTCTGGATGGATCAGTGTCAAATCATAGCTCTTGAGCTTATCCTCATAGCTTAGATCCAAAGTTTTGAGCTTTCTTCCTTCTTCCTTGCGCCAGATTTCAAAATTTCTTAACTTTTCATTCTTTTGTGATGTTGTATCAATCCAGTCTATGTAGGGTTCCATATCTTTTCTTGTCTGTTGATTGTTGATTGTTGAGGTTATCTCTATCTTAAAGAGTTTTGAAAGTAATCAACTTATGTGATGATTGATTTGCAGAGATTACGCATTTAGTAACCGGAAGAAGAACATTGATAACAATTGGCCATTTTCCTCAAACAGTCTCCAACTTTTATCAACTCATGGCATAACTGATCCTTTACCACCCTTTCAGAAACTTCCCACAGTTAGAAACCAGTTTGAGACAACGGCTTGTTCATCTACCGGGAAGCAAATTGTATCCTATGTTCATCCCGGAAGAAATTTGACTAAACTTGGTTTAAATCAGACAATAGCAGAGACTAGCAAAAGCCCATCGAAGATCATCGAGAATGGGTTGTTTCCTAGCTCAAGTGTTTCCAAGTCTAAAGTAGATATATTAGTAGCTGCTACAAGTAACAAGAATAGTAAAAAGATTGGACGAGGGATGCTGAAAACTAAAGAAGATAATTGCGGCGGTGGCCTTGTGACGACTTCTGAATCAATCATGGTTTCAAAAATATGTCCTATTTGCAAAACCTTCTCATCAGCTTCTAACACCACTCTGAATGCTCACATCGATCAGTGTCTGTCTGTTGACTTAGAGCTTCCACCGGTTTGTAGTAAGCCAAAGAGGCCCAGACTCAAGCCAAAGATGAAAGTTAAAATGATGGTTGATATCTACGCTTCTGCTAAAGTATGCACATTAGAAGATCTTGATAGAAGAAATGGAACAAAGTGGGCGTCTATTTTGAGCTATACGGATCGGGTTATTGCTGATAAATCTGAAGTGTCTAAGAAGAGGAAAGTTTCACCTGTTGGCATTGGTCCTGTTTATGTTGATGCTAAGGGCCAAAAATTGCGGATTTTATCAGAGTTCAGTGAGAAGAAGACTTCTACTTCTCCGTCTAGAGAACAGCAAGACGATGGCAGTAGCCAAAAGAAATGTTTAAGCCAAGGTAGTAAAGTAAACAATAAATGCTTGAGGAAAAATCGCCCGGTAAAGAAACAGCACAAGTATGTTAAAATAACCAAAAAGAAAGTCAGTAATTCAGAGGTAATTCCATTTTTATGCGTATTCAAGGTTTATGTTATAGTAAGAATCATAAAATAACAGCAAATTGCTTTCTACAGCAGATACCTGATTATCAAAGAGGGTTTTCTGGAGAAGGTAGCAGCAGCAAGGGTCATCGTAGAATCTATAATCAACGGATGCTAGCAAAACGCAGTCTGATTTCAAAGAAGCTAAATGAGAAAGGACATAAATTTTATGCTTTGCGGGAACAGCCATCTGAGAATAATGATGATTATTCATGGTCAGGAGAAGATCCTACTGATATTTCTGCGACAGATCCTCGTCCTTTAAACAAACAGAAGCTGCGGAGCAAAAATGTTGGAAGGAATGAGACTTTGTTTGAGAATAAAAGAGCTCAAAGTCGTGCATTTAGATTCCGGTTGAATGAAAAGGAGGAGTCACTTGAGGGAGTTCATACAAACACTCTCCGATTGAAGAAGAGTCTTGCTTCAATTCAAGTAGATAAGTATTCACCTAGAAAAGATTTATGCTCAGATGCCATAAAGGTTTCAGATGCATCACCTCGTGCAACTAGCATAAGAAAATTGTCCCCACTGTTACATTCCTGGAGACGACGACAATCTATACCTGTGGAACTAAAGAAAGTTCAATTGGAGTTCTCGGAGAAAGAAGATGAAGAAGATTCAGGGAAATGGGAGTTCTCCGAGAAAGAAGATGAAGAAGAAACAGGGAAATGGGAGTTCTCAGAGAGAGAAGATGAAGACGAAGAAACAGGGAAATGGGAGTTTTCAGAGAAAGAACATGAACTATCAGATTGTAATTATGTTTCTGGTGATAATGAAGAAACAAATGAGGTCTTACTGAGATCAAATCCTTCATCTAGTTGTTACGATGATTATAATGACGAGGAGGACAAAGAAAGTAGTGAAGAGGAAGAAGTTAATGTAAAAACGGTCAATGTGATGGACATAACCGATGATACAGGTGGTAAATTCTACCATTCAGACAGTCCACCACCTATGGATAGTGAGAGAGCAATGTACGGCTACGAAGAAGTTGGGAATATGGTTTACGGGCGCGAGGAGGATGTGAGGTTTGATTCTAACATAGGACAAGGAAGCTTATTTGTAGAGGTTGATACCATTCCCATTCCAGGACCTCCAGGATCATTTTTACCGAGTCCTCGGGATATGGGTTTTGATGGGAATTCGTCTGTTATCACAAGCCAGGTTCAATCTTCCATGGATCAGCTTGACAGAAACTCATCTGAATCACCTGTTTCCGCATTTTCAAACTTTGCAGCTAATAGACTGAATTTTTCTGCGGAGTTATCTTCGGACATTCCCTTGCCCTACTCAACAACCCCGATGAGCTTTTGTGTTCCATCTCATCATAGGACAATCACCGATAGAAACGATGATCATGAGGCTTGCTGTTGCCAAAGGAAAGAGAGAATCTCGGAGGGCATTACACATAATCAAGCATCTCATTTACTGCAGCGAAGAGCAGCTTCTTCATCATTATCCATGAACTTAACCAAATCACCCACATGTTTGGATCCAAATCATCCATTTGAGCAGTCACCATACATGATTCAACAAGATTTGGATCTTCAGAGCAAGTTCTCAAACAGAACAAACCTTAATGGCACTGTGCCTCCAAGTCCTTCTAATTCAGTTTTACGTTTAATGGGAAAAGACCTGATGATCATGAACCAAGGAAAAGCAGACGCAGAATCATCCCGGTCAAGCTTAAAGCGATCACCTCAGTTAGTTGATCATCCTCCTGCAGAAACCGGCTTATACTTCAACACTGGTCTCTATTTAAGAAACAGTTTCGAGTCAACACATCATCAACCTCAGAAACCTCAAGCACAAGCACAAGCACAATCTTCAGCATTCAGAAACAATTTTGATCATGTAAGGTACTTTTCTCCGAGTTAGTCACCATAAAGTTTGGATCTTTATGCAGTTTAAGAAGACACAGAGGAGTGGGTTCTCTTGAAAAACCTATCATCGAACATGGATGCATTAGGTTTAAGGTAGATTTCCAAATGTTCTACGGCATTTTCTATGCTTCATCTCTTTCTGTAGAGACTCTGTGTAGTTACTGTTTACAACCAAAGAAAAAGCAAACACTTAAAAATAACAAACTCTGTGGAAGATGAGAGTAACTTAAGGCTTTTATTGCCACCAAAGTTGTCTAAAAGCTAAAATGGACTTTGTAAACTTATAGTTTATCTATCTTTTGAAGCCTTTAGTAGTAGTAAGAATATCCGATGTTTTATAAGAAAAAAAATCCAAAATATAAGTGACTTTAGGCTTTCTTTGCCACTATAGATAGTTGTTTCAAAGCTCAAAATTTTGACCCAAAAAATCGTCTTGAAAGCTAAATTTTAAACTGAATTAGTTAAACAAGCCGTGAACAAAAATTCCATTAAGATTTTAAAACAACATTATAGTTAATAGATATATGTAGTCTATCAAGTCTAGTTTTTAATATGATAAAGATTTTTATATACTTTTAGTGAATATGAATCTACTTAAAAAGTGGTTGTTTTGTATCTAGATTAGAACTTATGTTTAAATTAGTGACTAAATGCCTAAAAATTAAACAAAAGTTTTAAATCAGCCACTGGCCATCACACCATAAATAAAATTAATAAAAATACAAGGTAAAACTCCAAAAGAGCTAAAATTGGTAAAAAAAAAGATAGTATCCCCTATATATTAAAAGAATTTTTTTATTTAAAAAACAACATTTATTTTATAATTAATTACATATAATTGCCATTATACTATATCTATAACCAAACATATTAATAACTCATTTATTTTAAAAAAATAAAAAACTCAAAAGCAATATATTTTTAAAAAATCTACAATTACTGAATTATTTTAAAAAATAAAAAACTCAAAATCTCATTTGTTTTTTAAAAAATAAAAAACATAAAGCAATACATTTTTAAAAAAGGATTTACGTTCACTCATTTAATTTAAAACATAAAAAACTCAAAAGCTCATTCATTTTTTAAAATATGAAAAACTCAAAAAAATATATTTATTAAAAAAATAAAATCACTCATTTATTTTAAAATATAAAAAAATCAAAAAATAGAAGGGACATTCTCAAAAATACCACCAAAAATTATGTTTATTCCAAAAATACCACACACCCCCAAAATTTTCAAAAATACCACAAAAATGTTTTTGTTCCAAAAATACCACAAAATTGAAATAACTTTAGAACTTTAAATTTAAATCCGAAAACCCCAAAACCAAACCCTACCCCCTTCAAAACTAAACCCTAAACTCTACTTAGTGAACCCAAACCCAAAATTTAAAATTCTAAACTCTTAAAATCACTTTTTACGTTTGTGGTATTTTTGGAACATTTGAGAGTGTGTGGTATTTTTGGAACTTTTGGGAGTGTATGGTAGTTTTGGAATTTGAACTTCTTTTGGTGGCGTTTCAAGGAATTTCTCAAAATGAATCACTCATTTATTTTAAAATATAAAAAAATCAGAAGCTCACTTATTTTTTTAAAAAAATGAAAAACTCAAAACCAATAATTTTTTTTTAAAAATCCGATCACTTGTTTTAAAAAATAACCAATACATTTTTTTTTTAAAAAATACGATCACTCATTTATTTAAAAAAATAAAAAACTCAACAACTCATTTATTTTTAAAAATGAAAACTCAAATCAATACATTAAAAAAGCTATAATCACTCATATCATAATTTATTTAAAAAAATAAAAACTCAACAACCATACATTTTGAAATAAAGATCTAAGAAGAAAGAGTATCAAACCATATTCAATAATAAAACTACAATCACTTATTTATTTTCAAAAAAAAAAAAAACTCAAAAGCTCATTTATTTAAAGTGTCTAATATTTAATATATTGATTTTTGACTATAAATTTCATATTCATAATTAAATATATATCTTATATAATTTTTTTTATTAAATATAAATTTATAACTTATTAAACAAAATTAATCCCGCATATAACGCGGGGTATCAACTAGTTAAATATAAAATCAAAAGTGTTCGAAAAACAAAATAATACTAATTTAAACAACACAATGTGAAAATCAATAAAAATACAAGATAATACTAATTTAAACAACAGAATGTGAAAATCAATTAAAATACAAGATAGAATTCTAAAAGAGCTAAAATTAGTAACAAAAAAATTAGTATTAAAGATATAGAAAAAGAAAAAAGTATTCAAAATAACTTAGAATGAGCTGGCAACAAACGATTGGTTGGTGGAAGGAATAATATAGTAGTTGACTAAAAGTCGTTTGACACCTTTCTCAAAATTTTGGTCTGTCGAAATCAGGAGGCAGCTAAATCCCCGAGTGGCATTTCGGGTCGGGTCAAACCGGTCAACAAAATCGGAGAAGTCGCCGGTTGATATCTTCGTAACGGAAGATATGGCTCCGCCGACGACGACAATAACCTACACATCAATTCCGCTTCCCACCGGTGACGTCATCTCCCGATCTATCCATAATCTCGCTTCAGCTATCTCTCGCCACCGTCCCTGGTCAGAGCTCGTATTTTCCGGCGCATTCTGTCCCCCGGATAAATTCTCCTCTCTTCTCCTCCGATCAAGGACGAATTTCCGGTACTTTTTCGTCAATTACACGATTGTCGTCGGCACTTGTGCCGCGTTCGCTCTCGTCACAGTAAGCCCCGTCGCGCTAATCGTCGTCGGCACAATCATCGCGTTGTGGCTTCTCTTTCACTTTTTCAGAGAAGATCCAATAATTTTCTGGAGCTTTCAGGTCGGCGATCGTACGGTGGTATTGTTTCTGGTCCTCGCTTCCGTGTGGGCAATCTGGTTCACTAGCTCCTCCGTGAATTTAGCGGTGGGTGTCGGTATTGGCCTGGTGTTGTGTACAATTCACTCCCTTCTCAGGAACTCCGACGAGCTTTTCCTTGAGGAGAATGATGCTATTAACGGAGGTTTGATCGGGTCTAATCGCCGGTGAAAATTTTCCCATACGCTTTTTGCCACAAATTTTATTTTTTTCCCAATTGCTTGTTTACATATGTTCAAACTTTTTATTTTTCAGGCAGCCACTTGTTTTGTTTGATTTCTTGTGTTTTGTGTTGTGAATTTGAAGTTTACTTGAAAATCATTTTAGTGTTGATGTTGGATTGTAATCAAAAGAGAAAGAACAATTTGTTTTTTTTGTTGTCACAACGAAGAACCAACTTGTTATCTCCATATTTTCTCACCTGTTTCTTATGATTTTCAGATACAATATTTGCAAGTTAAAGTAGATCTTCTAGTCTTCCACAGAAACAGCTTCGAGTTTTGACCTGTTGACCTTTACTTGTTAGATATGAAAGCTTCAAGAAAATCCAGGGACCTAAATGAGCAGAAATTAAGTAAATGCTCATAGTCATAGGAGTCATATCTTATATCTTCCTTGATGGTCAAATTCAATACCTCAATAACCTAACCAACTTGGGTTTAACCTTTGACTAGCTCAAGTTGTATGACAAGTCAGCTTTTTAAAAGAATAGAGAACTCTGGGACCAGTTACAGGAGAGGGGAGAGTGACACTTGTTGGCAAAAAACAAACCCTACCTATTTTTCTGTGTTTGTCTTTGGTCCCACTTCTTTCACCAGCATTTGTCCTTTCTCACTTCTGTTTGTTACTCACCTTTTAAGTTAATTGATTGGCTGAAGGATACGGCTAGCGAATCCAATGCATTATTGGATGTTTTGCTTGAAGCCTATCAGCCATTTCATTCATTTTCCCTTTCAAGAATATATATGATTCAAGATTTGAAAAAAAAAAGGATTAGGATGAATAATGGAAGTGGGTAATGTACAGTGAAATAAGATTGTACTTAAATGGTTTAAGTAACCATTATATAATTTGTTGTTAAGTGTAGAAATAACCAAGGAAACGTATGGTGTGTATTCATATCTTGCTTCTCATTCCGATAACATCAATATCAATGCATAAAGCCACGTCCAAGAAGAATGATCTTGCAAATGCTCATGGAATTATTCAGATAAAGAGATCGATCGTTCCATATCAGAACGATCAATCCAGAAGACGACCAAAACGATCGTTCTCTCAACGATGGTTTCCTGCACCCGAAAAAACTTAGAAGATTTTCAATTTTGCAACCTTGGTCCTCAAGTCTATCATTGTTTTTCCTATTTTATTTATTTTCTTTTTACACTATAAAAGCCTTTTGGCTAGGTTTTATTTTCTTTACGCTTTTACAACTTGAGCTTTTACAGAGAGATGAATTTCGAACCACTGTATTTGGAGAAGAGTTTTGAACTTTGATTTTATATTCCAATATCTTTTTTTGTTTTATGATTTCTCTGATTTTGGATCTTTCTTGCTTTTCAATATATGAGTAGTTCATTAGTTAGCTTTTAGGTTTTTCCATGAAAACCAAGTTTGATTGTTATGGTTTTAAATAAAGAATTGAATTTGTTAGGTTCTTAGTCTATATTTTTTCTTAATCCATGAATTAGAGTAGCTAACTAGTTCATTGATATTAGATTGATAAACGCAAAGAGAATTGGTTTAGAGGTCTAATATAGTCTAGAAGAGTAGATGTTCTTGCTTGCGAGTGTATTTTCCCGAATGTCTTTGAACTTATTGAATATGAGCATTAATGCATGATCAAATTAGTTAGACACTGCGAGAGTTTGTTTATGATAATTCTAACATAGGATTTAATACTCCGAGATGAGATTATTTTATTTATGCATTTCATGTTGAGAACTATTTTTTAAAAAAATCATGCATGTTAACCTTGATTTTTAAACCTGAGTACTTATGAAATTCCCTATTTCCTGACACTTTTTATTATTGATTTACCTTCGTTTAGTCTTAGTTATTGCTTTAATACAATTACAAACAACTATTTTAATTTGTCTTAAGTTGATTCAACATTAAACTAAAAGTGTGTTGTCTAGTCTCTGTGAAATCGACCTTAGTCTATATTACATTGATCTGTTCTTTCCAGTATAGTTTTAGGACTAAATCCTGAGTCTATCAGAATTTTTGCGCTGTTGCCGGGGACTAATACAGTGCCTTTTAAGTTTTCTTTAGAGTTTAGTCTAAGATTTTTATTTTACAGTACTCGTCGTGTTTCTTTCTTCTTGATTTTTTTTACAGGTGCATGACTAGACGATCTGACAAATCCAAGGAATTTCTCAACCTCAATAACGCAGAACTCTCGAAGTTAAAACGTTCAAACCGGAAAGGAAATAAGAACGCAAGCTCATCAAACACAATGGCTGATAACATTGATCTTGATATTCCGTCTTACCCGAAGGTCCAAACAACTTGCCTCCTCCCCAAGGGGATAACAACGTGCTATTCAACCTAGTAGAAGGTGGAGCTAATGGCAATCAAGTGCCATAAGGAAAAAAACAAGCTGGTGGTGGTAATTAGATGGGATCGAAATACATTCTTGTTGAAAATTCGCAAGACTCGATCTTCAATCGCCTAGTTCCAAACAGGCTTCTCGTTGAAGATTTCAACAACCCTGAAGCATTCTTTGCTAATAAAAATGAAATTGGACCTTGAAAACCTCAACGTCAAAACTACCATTTCCCTTTTAAACTCATCCAGCTGATTCGCAAAAACCAATTCCATGGTTTACCCACTGAGCACCCTTATGGAACACATCGAAAACTTTGAGGACATCTGCAACACCACCCAACTCAATGGAATATCAAAAGATTTCATGCATTGCAAGCTTTTCAACCACTCTCTAGCTGAGAGAGAACTTAGGTGGTTGAAGTCCTTACCTGTTGATTCTGTTCATACTTGGGATGATTGCAGAGTCAATTTTCTCAACCACTTCTTCACAACCACTAGGACCAACACTCTGTGAAACAAGATCGCTGGGTTTCAGCAAGGTGTTGTAGAGTTTTTCTTTGAAGCTTGGGAGCGATTTAAGAGGCATCTCCTTGACCGTCCACATCTTGGTTTCTCATACTTGAGTCTCCTAAACACTTTTTACAAAGGAGTAGATCAAAAATACCAACTTTCTTTGGATACAACCAGTAATGGTGACTTTATGACTAAAGCTGTCCTATATACTTATCAACTAATAGAGAACTGGCTGCACACAATAACAACCACTTCCCAGACTATGATAGAAGAACCAAGGGAACCACTTCTAAATCCTATGAACTTGAAAAAGTGAAAAGACTTCTTACTCACCTTCTCAAGAGTCAAAACCAAAAATATGTTAGTTTTGCTGAAACTAAATATGCTGCTTGTTTTGGTTTCTAAGAGCAAGACAATGAAGTTGCTGAAGAAGAAGTGAGCTACATAAACAACCAAGGTCAAAAGGTATACAATCAAGGGTACAATCAAGGATACAACAAGAATCATTCCAACCTATCTTGGAGAAGCACCGATGTGGAGAATCCTTAAGATCAGAACAACCCACAACAACAAAAGACTTTCGTACAGAATGCTAGTAAATCAAACTCAGGAGGTAGTGGTTTCCAAGGAAACCAAAATAGGAGCTTTGTGCATAACTCTAATTCAGGCGGTTTTCAACAGTCCTCTTAGCTTGTATTTCAACAAGCACCCTCACCTCAAGCTTAACAAGGCAGCTCGATGGAGATGATGCTCAAGAAACTATTGGAAGGGCAACGCCAACCTCAAAGAAACTTCAATGAGTTAATCCAGAATTTCAAATCCCTCTCTACACATGTGAAACATCTTGATACTCAAGTCGCTCAGACTGCTGAAGCTGTAAAGAGACTAATTGAGTTTTTACTTGGGAAAGCTGATACTAATCCCAAGAAACAGGATTATGTGAATGCTATCACATTGAAAAGTGTCAAATATTTGCCTGTTGTTAAAGTAAAAGATCAACTAGTGGAAAGATTGGTTGAAGATGTTAATGAATTGGAAAAAGATGCAGATTTGGAGAAATCTAAAATTGATGCAGAAATGGTTAACAGTCGATCCCAAGAGCTCAAGAGTAAAATAATGATCGTTCCAACGGAGAATGGTCGTTACAGAGGATAAAATTTTCCAGGGACAAACAAACAATTGATCCTCGAAGGAACGATCATTATAGAAAAAAATAGAAGACTTCGGCATAGCAGAACGATCGTTACCTACTGGAACGATTAGACATACAAAGGATAATTAAAAGAAAATATGAGAATGATTGTTCCTTTATCTGAAACAGATGTAGTGCCTTATCGTGTCTACAAACCTAAGGTGCCCTATCCAATTAAACCTAAGACTTATCGAAAAGATCTAGAGGATGAAAAGTGCAAAGAGATGATTAAAGAGCTGAGTTTCCGATTTCCATTCTCCGATGCCTGTCAGATGATTCTTTCTCTGAGGAAATATGTCAAGGTCATGCTCACAAGAAATCTTACATTGGAAGAAGGGGCAATGATGATCACAGAAGAATGCAGTTCAATCTTATATAACTGCATGCCTAAGAAGCTTGGAGATCCGAGAAGCTTTGTTCTATCAGTTGAGATTGGAGACATCACTTTTTCCAGATTGCTCTATGATTTGGGATCTAGTGTGAACCTTATGTATTTCTTAGTGGAAAAGAAGCTAAGAATGACATATATTAAGGGAACAAAGATTTCATTGGTTCTAGCTGACCGCTCTATGAAGTACCCTGTCGGTATTCTTGAGAACCTGCCTATGAAGATTGAGACAAATTTTGTACCAACCGATTTCGTGATTTTGGAGCTTGGAGACGATCCCAAAGACCCTCTGATTTTGAGAAAACCCTTTTTGGCTACAACTGATGCTATCATTGATGTGAAGAAGGCAAGATCGATATTCACTTTGGAGACATGGTGATGAAGTTCAATTTGCCAGAAGTATTAAAGAAACCATCTCTAGACACTAACTCCTTTTGGGTTGATACTATTACAGAGGCTGTTGAGGGAGTTTCAGATGACTTTCTCTTTGATGATCCTTTAGAGATTGCATTGACTAACACTACTAATGAGCACTTATCTCTTATCGATGATGTTAAAGGTTTCACCAGGATGCTTAACTCTTGTAGGAGGACTGAGAACATGACCGACTATGTGGCATTAGTAGAGACAACTACCAATTCTCCACCTAAATCGTACCCTGCACCTATTGAAGATCCATGAAGCGAGTTGAAAGCTCAAAAGCTGGAATTTAAAACCCTCCCAGTAGGGCTAAGGTACGCGTTTCTAGGTCCTAATTCTACATATCATATGATTGTGAATGCTTATTTGAATAATGTAAAGACTGCTTTGCTTTTGTATCAATGAAGAAAGCATCATAGAGTTCTAGGTTACACTTTAGATGATATCACATGAATTTCACCAGATTTATGCATGCATAGGATACATCTAGAAGATGATTCTAAGAGTTCTATAGAACATCAAAGACGTTTAAATCCTAATTTGAAATATTTTGTTAAGAAGGACATCATGACAATTTTAGATGCAGGAATCATTTATCTTATTTCTGATAGTAACTAGGTTAGTCCTATGCATGTTATTCCTAAGAAGGGGGTATAACAATTATAAAAAAGGATGAGTTGATTTCGATTAGAACTGTTACAGATCATAAGATGTGCATAAATTATAGGAAATTAAATGTCGCAACTGGAAAAGATAATTTTCCTTTACCTTTTATTGACCATATGCTTGAATGATTAGTTAATCACCTTTACTATTGTTTCTTAGATAATTATTCAGGTTTCTTTCAAATTTCCATTCACCTAGATGATCAGGAGAAGACTTGAGAGATTAGTTAATCACCTTTACTATTGTTTCTTAGATAATTATTCAGGTTTCTTTCAGATTTCCATTCACCTAAATGACCAAAGATAATTTCCCTTTACCTTTTATTGACTAGATGCTTGAAAGATTAGTTAATCACCTTTACCATTGTTTCTTAGATGATTATGCATGTTTCTTTCAGATTTCCATGCACCTAAATGACCAGGAGAAGACGACATTTACATGTCCATTTGGTATCTATGCCTATTGCATAATGCCTTTTGGACCGTGCAATGCTTCAACCACCTTTCAACAATGCATGATGTCTATCTATACAGATCTAATCGAGGACATCATGGATGTATTCATGGATGAATTCTTGCTAATTTGTGTAGGATTCTATAGAGATGTGAGGAGAAACACTTAATGCTTAATCTGGAGAAGTGTCACTTCATGGTGACTAATGAGATTGTGTTAGGCCACAAGGTTTCTATAAAGATATTGAGGTTGATAGAGATAAGATTGAGGTTATGACTAACTTGCAGGCACCCAAATATGTAAAAGACGTTCACAACTTCTTAGGTCATGCATGCTTCTACAGAAGATCTATTCAGGACTTCTCAAAGATTTCTAGACCCCTCACTAAGTTGTTGTGCAAGGAAGTCAAATTAGAGAGGGAAGATGAATGCCATGATGCCTTCCTCTTGATAAAAGGAGCCATGGTGAGTGCTCCAATAGTCCAAACACCATATTGGGATATCCCTTTTGAGGTAATATGTGATGCCATCTGTTTCGCGGTAGGAGCTGTTCTTGGATAGCAAAAGAATAAAAAACTTCATGTCATCTACTATGCCTCAAGAACCTTGGATGGAGCTCAATGCAATTATACCATAACTAATAAAGAGCTTCTAGCCATTGTCTATGCTTTTGAGAAGTTCATATCCTATTTAGTAGGATGCAAAGTAGTAGTCTACACCGATCATGCGACTTTGAGGTATCATGTTGGGGTCAAAAACGGTCACGACAAAATCGATGTCTAAAAACCATCATGTAAATATTAATCACACGATTCGAACATTAAACCGAACTACTCGAATCAACCTGATCATTCTTACCAAGCCGAGATACTTCTAGAAGATCTTAAAGGATATGTTTCAAAAGAATTGTTGGGGTCAAAAATGGTACATTCGAAACGAACGACTGAAAAATACGTAAACATCTTAGAAACACCATCGATGGAACATATTTACTAAACTTCCAGAAATAAGTTTCGTAAGACACGCGCAAAGATTATCGGAAAGTTAGGAACCACCTCTGCACTCTTTTTTCCTTAGTTGAGAAGGTTTTGTCCCATCAGGTTTTCCTATCACTAAGGTTTTAACGAGGAAAGATGGTTCAATTATGATCAATGATCACAAGGAACAAAAGACACTACGATACAAACAGATCAATGACAAGTATTTTCCAACAAATTCCATGAGCTATATACATCGCTTACACACGAAAACACAAAACGCATGATCAGATCGCCAACCGGTGAGCTGAATCTTACGAACTCAGCTCGCCAATTGGCAAGCTGAAAAACACACATTCAGATTCAGCTCGGCAGTTGGTGAGCTGGATCTCGTAAATTCAGCTTGGTAGTTGCCGAGCTGGATCTTGCAAATTTAGCTCGGCAATTGCGAAGCTGGATCTCGTAAATTCAACTCGGAACCTGGAGAGTTGGATCTCGTAAATTCAGCTAGGTAGTTGCCGAGCTGGATCTCGTAAATTTAGCTCAGCAACTGCCGAGCTGGATTTTGTAAATTCAGCTCGCCGATCGACGAATTGATTTAGTCTCGAACTCATTGTCTTTCGTTTCGTATCATTCCGAGGTTCCGTTTTAATTTCGCCATTAAAATCGTAAGACTTATTCCCTTCGTATGGATATCACGACCATACGATTATTCCTTACGGATCGCAGAAGTTTCGGGAGTCCTTTCGTTTAATTTTGAATCTTATAAAATGGCTAAACGGCTGAAGGTATTATTCTCTGGAACGATCGTAAGGATATGTTATCTTTTAACCATACGAAGCGGCAACGGTATGCTTATCGCAAAGTGCATATCGTATCGACGTACAGGAGATCAGTTCTCCGATAAGAATCATAAAATCGCCTAAACCGAGTAACGGCCAAACAAGGCCTTAAACATGATAAACAACCCACTTACGTTTCTAAGCAAGAATCCGGCCCAGGTGCAATTTCGGTCTCAGCTTGCTGCCCAAGACATAATGAAATGGAAGGAATTCAGAAAAGGAAAGTTTCCGCTAAAGAATCAGGGACCAGAATAGGAAAACGGACAAGCAAGGAGTCTATATAAGAAGGATGAAGGGAGGAGACAAGGCACGTTCAACTTTCCGCACCAAAACACTTAGGGGTTTTAAGGCTTTTATTATGTTCTAGAGAGATGCGACTCAATTAGGCTGTTCACGGTTCCGCTGTTAGTTCTAGGATATTCACCGGTTGTTCTTACGGTTGGAACTGCTGCCTGATTGTAAAACGTTCACAAGAATAAGAATAAGAATCCTCTTTTCCCCATTTCGTATTCTTTAAATTTCATACTCATTCGTTTATTTTCGTACTATGATCTTATTCGTGTTTGACTCACAGAAATTCGGGATCTCTCAAAAGTTAGAGTTCACTCTGATTTTCCTTAACTAACGGAAATCGACAGTGCGAATCTCAGTTCCCACAGTTTGCCGCTAGAAAGAGGGGACATGAGATTTCTTTTACGTCAAACTGTAAGTTCAGGCATGACTACTGGAATTCAGAACAACCAATCATCTTGCAACGGTCTTCCGATGCACAAGAACAATGAGCAAACTCTGCCGACAAACGTCACCGCAGTCAACGCTGACGCAAACACTGCGGCGTTCGAGGAAATTAAGAAGATATTCTTGGCTCTCGAAAAAAAGTTGGAGGATGAGGACAAGCTGACTATCTCTCTTGAGAAACAGGTAGAAACCTTGACCGTAAGAACCAGAGCTATTCTCCCTCGCGGAACTACTAAACATCATAGAAGAAAATTCGATTTCACGACCCTGCACGACGGGACCCAGAACATGCAGAAGGAGCCTCTGGGACAGAATCCCAACGAGATAACTCTTTATGCTACGCTCAAAACCACCAACAAACTCCCATCTCTCGGTGAGGAAACAGAGGATGTCGAAGCCGAACGAGTCAGTCTGGAGCTCCGTGAATCATCCAAAGAATCGAATGAAGATACTGATATACACCCCGAAGGGCTAGAGATCGTTTGACTCGACAAAATCTCCAATATGATAAACCCATGACTGAGGAAGAGGAAAATGTATTCTGGGTCGAGCAAGAGAAACAAGTCGAGGAATAGGCTCGAACCATCCATAACAAACGCCGACAAGTTCATAATTGAACGAAAAATAATTTCGAAGCGATTCGCGATCTCCGCGATCTCCATGAATCCCTCTTCAAAACCATGGTCGAGATGCAATGGTGAAATCGACCAACTCCTCGAAGAGGCACGGAGAACTCCATTCACGGCTTGCATAACTAACGCCTGGATTTCCGATCCTGGAAAGATCAAAATCCCAATGTATGACGGCACCACCGATCCGAACGCACACTTGCAAACTTTCCAGATCGCGATGGCAAAGTCAAAACTAAGGGAAGGAGAAAAAAACGCAGTTTTATGCCTTCTTTTTGTCGAACATTTCCATGGGGCAGCCTTCGAGTGGTTCTCTCGACTAAAGCAAAACTCCATTGCGAGTTTCCGACAACTCTCCTCGGAATTTCTCAAACAGTATTCCGTGTTCATGTATAGGGAAACCTCCGATGTTGATCTTTGGAGTCTCGTTCAGAAAGAGGATGAATCGCTCCGGGACCTCATGAAACGATTCAAGATCATTATGTCGAAAGTCAGCGGCATCAACGACAAAGTGGCCATAGATGCGCTCCGCAAAAATCTCTGGTACAAATCTAAGTTAAGAATGTGGTTAGCCCTCGAAAAATCGCGTACGATCTAGGACGCACTACACAAAGCCACATACTTTATTAACATCAAAGAAGAGATGAATGTTCTATCGCAAAAGCATAAGCCGACAAAATCATCTGCCAAAGACGCTCCCTCAGAGCATAAATAAAGAAGAAGAACCCTCGCAACGACAAATACGTCCATCACGAGGGAGAAAACCTCCAGGGAGCACATAATTACGCGATCAATCCATCGTCCGAAGGAGGGAAGACGTCGGGTAATACATGGACTCGAAACACCTCTTACGATGAAAATTTGTTTTGTGAGTTCCATCAGACCAAAGGTCACTCCACGGCCAACTGCAAAGTACTCAGAGCAAGATTAACGGCAAAGTCGGCAAAGTTACTCGCATGTCAGATAACGGAGACCTCCAGTATAAACGATCTCCTCAAAGATTCAAAACGGCTGCCTAGGCCAGAAGAGGCATCGCCGAGAAACAATGCACCCCAAGGTTCTATAACATAAGGGAAACGCGGAAGAGAACCCGAGGATAAAACCGGTAATATAAACCGCCGCCGAGTAAATATGATAATCGGAGGGAGAAAATACTGCCTGTACAACATTTCCGCAATTAAGGCCTATCATCAAAAGGCCGAAACGAGCGCCAACTAGCCTGACCATCTCCTATTTGCTTCTTCCGACTTGCCGAAAAACGCGATCACCTTCGAGGAAAGAAAAACTGTCGGAATCGACACTCATCATAGCAATCCTCTTGTAATCGATGTCGTCATAAGAGATCTCGTAGTTGCGCGGGTCCTCGTCGACACAGGAAGCACTGTAAACGTGATCTTCCATGATATGCTAAACAGAATGGGAATCAAGCTAACTGAAGTTACTCCCATGCCAAAACCGCTCACCGGATTCTCTGGTACAATGAGCATGACCCTTGGATCAATTCAACTTCCCGTCATGGCGAAAGAAGTCACCAAAATCATCGATTTCGCAGTAGTCGATCATCCTGCCATTTACAACGTGATTTTCGGAACACCATGGATAAACTCCATGAAAGCATTCATGTCGACTTGCCACCTAAGCATCAAGTTCCTAACGCCCCACAGAATTTCTGCAATCTGGGTATGTGAAAAGCAAGTAAGACTCGGATTTTTAGCCGAGTATAAACTAAGACGGGTCACAACGGCATCAGTGATTGGGCCCAAACAAAAAAAGCTATCCCAGGCATCAAAGGAAAATATTTCAGAAAAACCTGACATCGCTTCGAAAAAACACGAACTGGATTCATCAACTCCAGAAACAGCTCAACCTAACGAAGCGACCAAGCCTCCAAACTTAACATTCTATATCAAACGTGGCCAACAACTCCCGAAGAAGTCGTCGTTCAAAATGTAGCCACCAAAGCTAAAACGGACGACACAACATTGCCAAACGAGTAATCTAACTCACGACAACCAACTGAACTACGAGACGGCTTGATCCCAGAAAAAGGTTACTTAGGCAACTCTTCGTAAGAAAAATGAAGCTTTCCCCCTCTCTAAAAAAGGGGGAGTAGCTACGTCTATGTATACTCATATATTCCCATATTTCAAAATATCCGCAGTCCTGAACTCAATATTTTTGAAAATTTTTGGCAGTTAGAAAAAAGCATTTCTACTTTGGAAGTTTCGCCACTCTCTTTTGTCAAAAGCACATTCGAAATTTTGCGGCTAAATACGGCAATCCACGATTCGCTCAAAAACGCCAAAGTAAATACCTCGATGATATTTTAAGAAAAAAATTTCGTAAAATTAAACTCGACAACATTTTACGAATATACTTTCGTAAAGTTAAACTCGACAACATTTTACGGAACAACTTTCGTATTATTAATCTCGAAAACATTTTACAGAAAAACTTTTGTAAAATTAAGCTCGACAATATTTCACAATTTGACAACACTTATAAACCGACTCTTGCAAATAAAACACAAATCAAACAATTCAACATCTAAACAGAAACAAAAATTTTGGTCGCGGACATCCACAAACAAACTAAAACGTTTTTCCGCCGAAAGGTAAAACAAAACCTTTACAGCACCGCTAAAGCCTCTTTAAACCCGCAAACATTTCGAGCAAGAAATGCAACACATCAAAAGAAAAGCCAGTCTTCAACATCAAGAGACGTCGCAGATGTTTGAATAACAATTTTTCGACAAAAATACCTTCCTCGATGAAAACTCCATCTTGGAAGACCAAACAGTCATACGCACTAACATCTTCTAAAAAACACACATCCTGCGCGAAAACTCAATGCAATAACATCTATCGTCTTGTTTCTTGCTGATCACAACAAACTTACGAACTCGCATGAACGCAGTCTACACAGACTTCAAAATCAAAACGAGCAAACATCCGCTCCTATATAAAACCCGTCGATTGGCCCCCGATGGACAAACTAGTCACCTAACCTTTCGTATGATTGGTTCTCGCACATCCGACACAAGGATATACAGCGCTATAAAACCACAATTTTGGTCAGCACTTCCGAACGTTCTTTGGAGAGATGCTCAGTTCCAAATCAATACGGGTCTATCACAGATTCCAACATCGAAATGGAATTAGGTTGAAATCATGAACAAGATACATAAGCCATAATAAGTTACCGCATCCCTTAAAACCAAGATTAAATCTAGGTCTTTCCCTAAACCCAACACACTAGTCTCTAACATCTCTAGACATAGTATCAAAAACCGATACGAGATCCCTAAACTTGTCTTGTCGTTCACACATGCAAATCCACATAACTCGGAAATTAGATTTTCTGAAAAACTCGCACCCGAAATGGATAAGCTAAACGTAGCGACAAATCAGAGAACATAATACATATTGACTACTCATAATTTTGTCTTGACAACTAAAGCATAAATTTACACAACATAAACCATTTTACAAAAGCCGCAAGGCAACTGGGAACATACTCCCTTTATACATAAACTTGCGCTCCTAACGAGTCACACTCGAAGAAGCCAGAACACGACTGCGCATCCTCATCACCGCAAGTAGCGGTCCTGACTACTTCAAAAATAGAGGAAACAGGAATCAGAGCCCAATGCTCCCAAACCCTCTCATCAATAAGAGAGATCGAAGACTCTACGTTTTCACATCTCATTATATAACATGGAATCTTGTACATCTTGGTGTTATACAAATAGTCGGGATGTTCGGCACACCACAAGGTATCCACGGAACCACAATATTCACGATACTCCTTGAATGACCAGTACGCTTGCTTGAACTGATCGTTTGACCCAGTCTAGTCGGACACAACAAAGTCTAGTTACCCACGGCAAAGTCTGGTAACCCATAACAAACTATAGTTATCCACGATGAAGTCTTGTCGCCCATGACAAAGTCTGGTTGCCCACGATGAAGTCTGGTCGTCCACGATTAAGTCTGACTGTCCACCACGAAGCCTGGTCACCAACGACAAAGTCTGGCTGCCAACGATGAAGTCTGGTAACCCACGACGATGAATTCTGGTAACCCACGATGAAGTCTAGTCACCCACAATGAAGTCTAGTCACTCACGATGAAGTTTGGACCTTCACGATGAAGTCTGACCGCCCACAACAAAGTTCGGTCGCCCACAATGAAGTCTGGTAACCCATGATGACGAAGTCTAGTATCCCACGATGAATTTTGGTCACCCGCGATGAAGTTTGGTTGCCAAGGATGATGTCTGGTCGCTCACGATGAGGTTTGGCCGTCCACAATGAAGTCTGGTCACCAACGATGAAGTCTGGCCGCCCACAATAAAGTGTATTCGTTCACAACAAAGTCTGGTCACTCACAACAAAGTTGACCTCCCACAATGAAGTATAGTCACCCGCGATAAAGCTTCAGACTTTTATGCCATTGATTCCACTGAACTTACTTAACTAATAGCTCGCAAGAACAGTTTAAAGATTGTTATGAGCTCGGGGGCTAACTGTTGGGGTCAAAAACGGTCACGACAAAATCGATTTCTAAAAACAGTCACATAAATATTAATAACACGATCCAAACATTAAAACGTACTACTCGATCAACCCGATCATTGTAACCAAGCCGAGATACTTCTGGAAGATCTGAAAGGATATGTTTCGGAAGAATTTTTGGGGTCAAAACTGGTACATTCGAAACCAACGACTGAATAAATACGTAAACATCTTAGCAACACCAATCGAAGGAACGTATTCACTAAGCTTCCAGAAATAAATTTCGGAAGACACGCGTAACGATTATCGGAAAGTTAGGCAACCACCTCTGCACTCTTTTGTCCTTAGTAGAGAAGGTTTTATCCCATCTAGTTTTCCTATCACTAAGGTTTTAACGAGGCAAGATGGTTCAATTATGATCGATGATCGCAAAAAACTAAAGACACTATGATACAATCGAAGCAACGATAAGTATTTTCCGGCAAATGCCTTGAGCTCCGTACGTCGCTTACACACGAAAACATGAAACACATGAAAACGTCTCTTACGAACTCAGCTCACCAGTTGGCGAGCTGAATCTCACAAATCCAGCTTGTCTGTTGGTGAGCTGAATCTCATAAATTCAGCTCGACAGTTGGTGAGCTGAATATCGCAAATTCAGCTCGCCTGGTGGCGAGCTGAATGCCACCCAGTCAGCTTGGAAACTGTCGAGATGGATCTCGTAAATTCAGCTCGGTAACTGCCAAGCCAGATCTTGTAAATTCAGCTCGGTAACTGCCAATCTTGATCTCGACAACAACGCAGCTGGATTTCGTAAATTCGGCACGGTATCTACCGAGCTGGATCTTGTAAATATAACTTGGCTTCATGCCGAGCTGCATCTTGTAAATTCAGCTCGGCTACTGCCAAGCTGGATCTCATAAATTCAGCTCGGGAACTGCCAAGCGTGATCTCGTAAATTCAGCTCGGCAATTGTCGAGCTAGATCTCGTAAATTCAGCTCGGCAACTACCGAGCTGGATCTTGTATATTTAACTCGGCAACTGCCGAGCTAGATCTTGTAAATCCAGCTCGCTAGGATCTCGTAAATTCAGCTTGGCTGTTGCCAAGCTCCATCTCGTAAATTCAGCTCTACAACTACCAAGCTGGATCTCGTAAATTCAGTGTGATAACTGCCGAGTTGGATCTCGTAAAATCAAATCGGAAACTGTCGAGCTGGATCTCGTGAATTCAGCTTGCCGATCGACAAGTTTATTTCGTCTCGAGCCCTTCGTCTTTTGTTTTGTATCATTCCGAGTTTCCTTTTGTATTCTGTGATGAAAATTGCAAAACTTATTCTCTTCGTATGGATATCACGACCATACGATTATTCCTTACGGATCATAGAAGTTTTAGGAGTCCTTTTGTATAAATTTCGAATCGTATGAAATGGCTAAACGGTCAAAGTTATTATTCTCCGAAATGATCATAAGGATATGTTCATATCTTTTAATCATACGAAGCGGCAATGGTCAGCTTATCGCAAATTCTATATTGTATCGACGTAGGAGAGATCAATTCTCCGATAAGAATCGTAAAATCACCTCAACCGCGTAACGGCCCAACAAGGCCTAAAATGCGATAAACGACCCACTTATGTTTCTAAGAAAGAGTCCAGCCCAGGTGAAATGACGGTCGCAGCTTGCTGCCCAAAACATAGAGAAATGGAAGGAATTCGGAAAAGGAAAGTTTCCACTAAAGAATCGGGGACCAGATAAGGAAAACGGACAAGCAAGGAGTCTATATAAGAAGGATGAAGGGAGGAGAGAAGGCACATTCAAATTTCCGCACCAAAACACTTAGGGTTTTAAGGCTTTTCTTCTGTTCTTAGAGAGCTGTGACTCAATTAGGCTGTTCACGGTTCCGCTGTTAGTTCTTATATATTCACCGGTTGTTCTTACGGTTGGAATTGTTGCCTGATTTTAAAACGTTCACAAGAATAAGAATAAGAATTCTCTTTTCCTCTTTTCGTATTTTTTAAAATTCATACTCATTTGTTTCTTTTCGTACTCTGATCTTATTCGTGTTTGACTCAAAGAAATCCGAGATCTTTGGAAAGTTAGAGTTCACTCTGATTTTCCGTAACTAACGGTAATCAATAGTGCGAATCTCATTTCCCACATATCGTATGAATAAAAGGGATGTTAAATCCATATTACTGTGTTGGATTTTGCTTTTAAAGGAACTTGATTTGGAGATCAAAGAAAAGAAAGACATATGGAATGGAGTTGCAGACCACCTTTCCAGACTTAGAGTGGAAGATGAAATCCCCATTGATGACAGTCTACGTCCGGACCAAATCTATGCCATCAACACTAGAGTGGTGAGAATATTCCTGCCCCTAAACCCACTAAATCTGATGTACTTTTACCTTGATTTCGAGATTATGCTAATCATTTGGCTGCTAATGTTGAACCACAAGACTTCACAAGTTACCGAAAGAAGAAGTTCTTAAGGGATGTTAGACATTACTACTAGGATGAGCCATATCTCTACAGGTTGTGCTCAGATGGTATGTTCTAGAGATGTCTACCCGAGGAGGAGATTTAGAATGTTTTGTATCATTGTCATGGTTCAGATTATGCTGGCCACTTCGTTACCTTCAAGACTTTTGATGTCCCTGCATTTTACATGTTTTAGGAGTGTATTTGTCATCATTTGGAGTTCATTTAGTTGTTAATATGTTGCATTCATTAGATTTCTTAGTAAGTTTACATTTTTAGATATTTATGCATTAGCATTTGCATACATGTGCATATTGAAGATGTTTCAGGTACTTAGGAAACATTCTTAGACAATAGCATCAACGAGGAAGGAAGAGTACTGAAGTGGCCAAGTCCTTCATCGAGCCCGTGGCCAAGTCCTTCATCGAGCCCTTGGGCAAGTCCTTCATCGAGCCAGTGGGAAAGTCCTTCATCAATCCCTCATCGAGCCCGTGGCCAAGTCTTTCATAGAGCCATGATCGAGCTGTGACCAACTCGACCAACCCAACTCGATCACATGCTCGTCCAACCCAACTCACGGTAAGATTAGCCAAGCTCGATCAAGGCAACTAAATCACCGAGCCAAATCTTCACTAATTCCAACGCGAGCTGGACTCGATCACAACCCGAGCCAGACTCGATCACAACCCAAACCAGACTCGATCAAAACTTGAGCCGCCAGACTCGATCACCCGGCTAATCCCGACTCAATCACCCGAGTCAAGCCAGCTCTATCACCCAAGCTAAGCTGGCTCGATCACTTGAGCTAAGCCAACTCGATCATCCGAAAATCTTGACTCAATGACCCAAGTTCTGACTCGTTCAGCCAGACAATCTTGACTCGATGACCCGAGCTAAACCAACTCAATCACACAGCCAAGTCTAAGTTGATCCCGACTCGATCACATGCTCAAACTAAACCATGCATATTTTAATCATTTTTCTTTTAGTGGTTTAGAGTTTTCTTAAAACACTATATAAACACTAAACACGCCTCCATTTAAATTTATGCTTTATTTTATGTTCTTCTTTTAGGTTTTTCTTTCTGTTTTTACCTTTAAATGTTCTTGGATGATCAAACCAAAATCTTTATGAAATTCATGTTTTATTTATGATTTCTTCTGATTTGTTTTTGTTTTAGATTAAGGGTCAAGAATATCTGGTGCATGTTGGTCTTTTATTTCATTTTCTGGTTTTGATCATTGTTTTCTGGGTTTCTGCTTACTGTTTTCTGGGTTTTTGTTCGTGCTGCTCTTGATCATCATCTTCTGGGTTTCTGATCTTTTTGTTCTTAAGATTTTGATCTTTGATCCTGATGATTTGTTTAGTAGTTTCGTTTTTTGGGTTTTTTGATTTCGTGATCATCATGAGTAGTGAGTAGTTTTCCTGGTTTCTAAGGATTGGGTAGATTGGTGTTGATTTCTTGATTCTCCTAGATGTTTAAGCTTGATCGTTCATATATCCTTTCTGTATCATTGTTCTTAATGCCTATTTGTCTCTGTTCAATTGAAATATGATCTTAGGCATTTCCTCACCCAAAAGGTACTTGATGAAATGTATGAACAAAATGATTACAGAGATTTACATTCCTAACCCAAGAGATTGGTTGTTTAGGGTGTTTATTGACTTGAACATATTGTTTCTTCATGCCTGCTAGGTAGTGTTTCGTTAACGAGAGTTAGGTCTGGATATTGCTTAGTTTGAGATCATTTATCAAGAGATTGAATCTAATTTTGTATAAATATGTTCTCTAGGGATTAGCTCTTGCTTGAGGTATATTAAGCATCTAGGTATATCAAGAAGGATCACTGATCAATTACCCCATTCTTTTCTGCCATTAGTTTACTTGCTGCTTACTCTTTAGTTTTTGTTGATGCATGGTAGTTCTTATGTCTTGTATTTTTACTTCCAGTTTGCTCTGTTTGTTTAGGATTGTTAGTTAACCCCTTTTAAATTATTTGGCTTGAATTAATATATCTGATCATATCTAGATTGGCTAATAACTTCACTTGATTGGATTGACAACCTATTAAACTACAATGACAAGATAGTATAATATGAATTGAACTAGTGACAAATATTGTGAGAACCGAAATTGCACCGTCCCACTAACGTTAGTTACGAAAAATCAGAGAGAACTATAACTTTCCAGAGATCCCAGATTTATTTGAGTCAAACGCGAAATGATCAGAACACAAAAATAGAGAATGCGGAAATAAATTCAAGAACACAAAAGAGAGAAATAAATGACTTATTCCGAATCGATGCGTGAACGTTTTACAACAGGTGACAACCTCGGTCACAAGAACCGTTGGTGAGTTATCCTAGATCTAGCAACAGAGACCATGAAACCTAATTGAGTCGCAACTAACTAACAATAACGGAAAAATAATCTAAAGCCCTAAGTTTTATGGTGAGAAATGTTCAATGTGTCTCCAGCTCTTCCTCCTCATCTTTATTATATAGACTCCTTGACTTGCCCGTTTTCCTTTTCCGCCTCAGATCCTTTTGCGGAAACTTTCCTTTTCTTTTGCGGAAACATTCCTTTTCCGAATTCCTTCCATGTCTCTGTAGCTTGAGGAACAAGATGTGACCATCACCGCACTTGGGCCAAATTCCCAACTAGAACTGGAAATGGGCCGTTTGTCACATTTTAAGTCTCATTGAGCCATCGCGTGGTTTAGGCGGTTTTACGATTCTTATAGGAGAATCGGTCTTTTGTATGATGATGTGATATGGGTTTTTCGGCGTGTCAGTTATCATCGCTTTATGCGATTGATATTTATACGAATGGATGTCATGATACTTCTGCAAACCACAAAGGATAATCTTACAATCGTGATGTTTGTCGTTTACGCGGTAATCCCGACACCTTTCACGGAAGGAATAAGTTTCATAGCTTTAGTCGTAGAATTCCAATGGAACTTCAAAATGATATGAAACAAGGGACGGGAGGTTCAAGATGGAATCAGCTCGCCAACCGGCAAGCTGAATTTACGAGATTCAGCTCACCAGTTGGCGAGCTAAATTTACGAGATTTAACTTGCTAGTTAGCGAGCTGCATGCGTCAGATTCAGCTCGCCAACTGTTGAGATGAATGTTCGAGATTTAACTTGCCAATTAGCAAACTGAATGTGCGAGATCTAACTCACCAGTTGGCGAGCTGAATGTGTGAGATTCAGCTTGCCAATTGACGAGCTGAATGTGTGACACTCAGCTTGCCAACTGGCGAGCTGATTGCGTATTCGGTATACGTGTTCTTGTTTATCGGAACATCGTGTCTATCGTGATCTGTAACTTTTTCGAATGTTTTAAGCAAACCATCTTGCCTCGTTAAAACCTTAATGATAGGAAAACCCAGTGGGAAAAAACTTTCTCGACTAAGGAAAAAAGACTGCAGAGGTGGTTGCCTAGTTGTTCGCCGATAGTCATATGTCTCCTCCGAAACGTATTTCTTGAAGTTCAAGAAATTTGGCTAGGACATGTTCCGTTAATTTGGATCATTTAGGCGTTTATGTTTTTCTCGGTTGTTGGTTTCGAGTATACCTTTTTTGACTCCACCAGTTAGCCCACCAGCTCGCAAGGTTTGAACGTTACGACCGAATGATATGTGTGTTGATCAAAATCTACGATTGAGAAACTTCCGCAGACTAGTTGCATAAAGATTTTAAGATTATTCTGTTGTGGAAAAATTTGTCTATAAGTAGTGGATCCTCACTTTTCATTTCATTCATCCTCTGTTCTTTCTACTTAGAGAGTTTTTGTTAATATGACTTCTCCCCGGAAAGACGGTCAAACCACCACGGATGGTACTTCTTCGGGAAGCCCGATTCTTATATCCGAGAGGAGGTACTGTTTTTTTGTGGCGGGGTCCTAGCATTCCAGGAGGAAATGTCTCGCCATGATCCCGAGACAGAGCGTCCCGTTCCCCTGGTTCTGTCGGCCACGTCACCGGTTGTCATGCCTAATTCGACTCTCCGTTCTCCTAATCAAGAAGCAATTATTCCAACGGGTTCTTCGACCACTCTGGTTAATGTCGGGAGCTCTGAACATGGGGTCGAGTCAATACCTCTTTCGCCTCCCGTGAAACGTGAGCTTGTTCTGGGATTGCCTGCTGTCGGGGCTTCTTTCCCCATTCCTCTTGGAACACGAAAATGATCCTGCCCTGTTTCCGGGACAGCTGGATGGAAGAGGGATGCAAAAGGGGCCGCGACTGGGCCTACACCGCAAAGGACTTCGGGTTTGAGCCTGATGTCATGGCATCACAACAAGGTATATATGTCGGAGTTCCTGTGCTTGTCGTATTCATTGTTTCCTCATCTTCTTTGTTCATATGCAGCTTGTTGCTTTCATTGGCGGGATATTCAACGACTGTGGATACGAGATGGAACGCGTTATGGAGAGACTTGCGAAGTCATAGGAGAAATCTATAAGTCTAGAGGCGGAGTTGGGGGTGATCAACGACGCCCATGTGTTGGAGGTGTCACAGATCCAAGTGCAGGTGAGCCGACTCGAGAGGAACCTTGGGAAGACGTTGAGCTCTTTTCAATACTATGTCTAGAGATGTTAGAGACCAGTGTGCTGATGTTAGGGAATGACCTAGGCTTACTCTCAGTTTTATGGGGTGCAGTGACTATTCCGGCTTACGTATCTTGTCTGCGATTTCAACTGACTCTATTTTGACATTGGAACATGCGATAGATTCGCATCGATCTGTAATTGAGCATTTTCCGAAAACAATTTCTAAGTCGTTCGGAAGTGCTGACCAAAAATTTTGTTTTTATAGCGCTGTATATCCTTGTGTCAGATGTGCGAGAACTGGTCTTACGAAAAGTTAGGTGACTAGTTTGTCTGTCGGTAGGAGCGGATGTTCACTGGTTTTGGTTTTGAAGTTTGTGTAGACTGCGTTCGTGCGAGTTTGGAATTTTGGTTTTGGAAGTTCCCGACGTCTCGCTTTTCCGATAGTTTTATTCCGTTCGCAGGTTTTGTTTTTTCAGTCTTATGTTTGAGAAGAGTTAAAGTTTCCGTTGGGAGTTTGCGTATGATTTAGTAATTTTCCAAGAGTAATCGAATATGTGAAGTTTGTAAGAAAATTCGAACAGTTGTTAAGGTGGAATGCTATCTTATTATTGCATAAAAGTTTCAAAATTATTGAGTACATGAATTTGAATGTTTTGAAATATGGGAGTATACGTATACGTGCCCACTTCCCCCCTTTTTTAGAGAGGGGGGACAACTACACTCTTCTGTCGAAAAGTTTCCTACGTATCCTTTCTAGGGATCAAGCCGTCTCGTAGTTCAGTTTATTGAAGTGTTGTCGCTTAATGATGTATTTTTTGAGGTGCATTACGTTCCACGTTCTTGGACTCTTATCGTTCTTGATTGTTGCGATTTCGTATGCCCTTGGTCATATTACTTTATTGATCCTGTATGGTCCTTCTCAGTTTTCCTGTGTTTTGTTCAGCAGTGTTTTGGAAAACTTTGCGCAGGACGTGGTCACCCTTTGCGAACCTGCGACTTAGTACGTTCGAGTTATAGTATTTGGTAGCTGCTTGTTGGTAGTTTTGGATTCGGATGAGGGCGTGATCCCGGCGCTCGTTAACGAGGTCGAGATTGTCCAGGAGCATTAGATGGTTTGTTTCATCTTGCTCTGGGAGCGATTTCCTGCGTATTCCCAGAAATTTGACTTATGCAGGGATTACGCACTCTGATATGTATACGAGAGCAAAGGGAGTTTCGCTTGTCGTTTTCCTTGGCGTTTTTCTGTGTGACCAGAGGACTCCTTCTAGCTCTTCGAACTTTTTTTTCATCCAGGCGTTTCTTTAGCCCATATAATATGGTCTTGTTGACGGTTTCTGCTTGGCCGTTACCTTGGGGGTATCTGGGAGTTGATTTGGTTAATCGTATCCTCCACTTCTTGCAGAACGCCTCGAATATCGTAGAAATAAACTTAGAGCCACTGCCCGTCACGATTTTGTAATAGTTTATGTGTCTACAAATGGTATTCTTCCATAATAAATTCTCAACTTGGGCGTCTTTGATGCTGGCGTATGAATCGACTTCAATCCATTTCGAAAAGAAGTCCGTCAAGACAAGTAGGAAGCATTTTTTTTTAGATTTGTGCATGGGTCTAATAATGTCCATCGTCCATCACATGAACGGGTATGGCAAAGAAATTGAAGAGAGGAGCTCTGTGGGTTGGTGAATCGTCGGTGCGTGCCTTTGGAACTTTTCTCACTTGCGGGTGAATTTTTTGCATTCCTTAAACATGGTCGGCCAGTAATAACCATGGTGTTTTATTTTGATTGCGAGTGATCTTCCGCCAAAATGATTTCCGCATGAGCCAGAATAGACTTCTTCCATAATTATCCGTGATTTCTCCCCCTCTATGCAAGTTATGAGAGGTCCGGAGGAACTTCGATTGTAAATTTCTCCGTCGACTAGGGCGTATTGAACGACATGGATTTTGACTTTTCGAGCGGCCCTGTTTTCTGTGGGGAGATTTCCCTCGACTATGTTGGCTCGGATCTCTTGCAACCATGGTTTATCGTACCTGTATTCGGATTGCTCCAAAATTTTTCCGAGTTGATCTATTTTGTCGTCATCCCCGTCTGGTGACTGAATTAAATTTATGACGATCGGGGGGGGGGGGGGGGGGGGGNACGTGGATGACTCGTCTGAGTCCCGGGTCGGATCTTAAAGCTAGAGCTGCCAATGCGGCAGCCAGTACGTTCTCCGAGCGGGGGATTCGTGTGAGGGCGAACTGATTAAAGCCTTGGGAAAGGCTTGGAGCGAGTTTCAGGTATGCTTCCATCCTTTTGTCCCTTACCTTGTATTCCCCGCTAAACTGGCTTGCTACAAGTTGCGAGTCATAATAGGGGTGGATGTTTCGTATTTTGAGCATGTGCGCTAGTCGTAATCCAGCGATCACTGCTTCATATTCAGCTTCGTTGTTTGATGCGTGGAATATGAGTCGAAGCGATTGTTCTAATATTTCTCCGGTCAGTGACGTGAGTCCGATTCCGACTCCTGAACCCTGTTTTGTCGAAGATCCGTACACATGGAAAGTCCAGAGCGATTCTGGTTCCTAGTTCGTCATACTCTCCGTCTGGAGTTTTACCAGAAAATCGGCGAGGACATGTGATTTCGCGCAAGTCCTCGTCCAGTTTTCAATATCGTATTCGCTTAATTCGACAGCCCACTTTTGCTAATCTTCCTGATTGACTAGGGCTGTGTAGGATCGTTCGCAATGGGAATGACGTGAGAACGACTATCGTGTGTGACTGGAAATACGAGCGCAGTTTTCATGCTGATGTTACTATGGCAATGGCTAACTTTTCCATAAGCGGGTATCGTATTTCAGCATCTAATAGGGTTTTACTTACGTAGAAGATTGGTTTTTTTCTCACCCCGTTCTTCCCTAATGAGGACACATCTTATGATCGTTGTTGACACTGTGATGTACAGGAACAACGGTTCCCTGACGACCGGTTTTGCTAGGATCAGAGGGGTGATCATGTAATGCTTCATCTGTTGAAAGGCTTTTTCACATTGGTCCGACCATTCGAACTTTTTATTCTCTTTGAGAATGTCGTAGAAAGGGAGGTATATAGCCGTTGATCGTGAGATAAAGCGGTTAAGCGCAACGATCCTCCCGATTAGCCTTTACACTTCTCATTTGTTTTCCGGGTAAGCCATTTCGATCAGCACAATGATCTGTTTTGGGTTAGCTTGAATTCCTTGGTGCGTAACAAGATACCCGAGAAATTCCCTCGATGCCATGGCAAATCTGCATTTTGTTAGGTTGAGTTTCATGTTGTGTTGGTTTAATTTTTCAAAGCATTTCTGCAGATCAGCGACGTGGTCGCGCTCTTCAAGGGATTGTACGAGCATATCGACGATGTATACCTCTATAGTATTTCCGAGCTCCTTAGAGAACATTCGATTGACCAATCGCTGATAGGTTGCACAGGCGTTTTTTAGGCTGAAGGGCATTACTTTGTAGAAGTAATTACTGTGGTCGGTGATGAAAGCGGTTTTCTCATGGTCGTCGGGATTGATCCTAATTTGATTGTAGCCGGAGAAGGCATCCATGAATGATAACAGTTTGTTTCCCGTTGTGGCTTTTACCAGGCGGTCAATATGCGGTGGTGGGAAACTGTCCTTCGGGCATGCTTTATAAAGATCGGTAAAATCAATGCAAACCCACCACTTCTCGTTCTTTTTCTTAACCACCATTGGATTAGCAAACCAGTCAGGGTACCAGACTTCCGTTATTGACCTGACTTTGAGGAGTTTTTCGACCTTGTCATTGATCGTTGTGGCGCGTTCAGGACCCAATCTCCGCCTTTTTTGTTTGGCAGGTTTAAAGGTTGGGTCGACGTTCAGTTAGTGACAAGTCACGTTAATGTCGATCCCTGGCATGTCTTCTGCGGTCTAGGCGAATGTATGGAGGTTTTTTAAACCGGAAATGAGTTGCGCTTTCATAGGATCGCAGAGGTTAATGTCGATTTCAACGCAATGCTCGGGAAATATTTCGTCTAAGCATACAAAATGACGGGTTCATAGGTTGGTTCACGCTTTGCTTCCAAAGTTTCAGCCTTCTACAGTTGCCATGAGGTCTTCGTTTGGTCCTGTTCTGTGGTATTTTTGACCGAGCCCTTTTTGCCTTTTTTTTTCTCGGCGATGGTTTCTGCCGTTGCGTTTTTCCGTGTTTGTTCAGTGGCAAGGTATACTTGTGATATCCTATGATTTCATTGGATTGATTTGATTCCAAGAGGAGTCGGGGATTTGAGACAATATTGGTACATGGACGCTACAGTCTGCATAGACTTCAGCCACAACACACCCATGATCACGTTGTAGGAGGCGGGGCAATCCATGAACAGGAACTCTATGTGTTTGGTGATGTTCCTAGTTTTAACCGCGAGGTTAATCGAGCTGAGGGTCATTGTTGTATCTCTGGAGAACCCTAGTAGCGAGATAGGATCCTCCGATATGTCAGAGAGTCTGATTATTATTTTTTTGAGAGTATTTTTGAAGATGATATTCGTCGAGCAGTCGGTGTCGAATAATACTCTTGCGATGTTGATATCATGTATTGTTAACTCGATAACAAGGAGGTCGTTACGAGGGTTTGCCTAAGCGGCCGTTGCTTTACCCTTGAAAGACACGATGACGTTATTTATTGAGTTAGACATACTTTTTTTTCACCGATCTGTGATTTGACATGAAAGAAATCACTTGCACCCTCCTTCTAGCGCCAAACTGTGGGAACCGAAATGCGCACCGTTCGATTTTCCATTAGGTATAGAAAATCAGAGAGAACTCTAACTTTCTAGCGATCCCAAATTTCTGTGCGACAAACGCGGAAAGATCAGAACACGAAAATATAAATTCAAGAACACGAAAGAGAGCAATAGAAGTCTTATTCGAATTGATGCATGAAAGTTTTATAATAGGTGACAGCCTCGGTCTCAAGAACGTTGGTGAGTTATCCTAGATCTAGCAATAGAGACCGTAAAACCTAAATGAGTCGCAGCGCACTAGCAATAGCGAAAAAATAATCAAAAGCCCTAAGTTTTCTGGTCCGCTAAGTTCAATGTCTCTCCAGCTCTTCCTCCTCATCCTTCTTGTATAGACTCTGTGGCTTGCCTGTTTTCCTTTTCTGCCTCCGATCATTTTGCGGAGACTTTCCTTTTCTTTCGCGGAAACTATGTTTTTCTCGGTTGTTGGTTTCGAGTATACTGTTTTTGCCTCCAACAAGTACCTACTATCAATTTGGCGTCGTTGCCAGTTGCGTGTTTGTATGTTATATTATATATTTTTGATCAATTGAGATCAAGTTCGTTTTCTCCATACCTTCTCACTTTGTTTTCTTTGTTTTCGGGTACTTCCAGCACTAATTCCAGTGTATGAACCTGCGAAGCAGATGATCAACTTACTTAATTCCGCTCATTGACGACATTCATGCTCTTGAAGGGGAACATGCTCTGGTTAGACGAGAACATGAACGCTTGGATCTTCTGAGAAGGTTGGATTTGAAAATGGAGAATATTAACAACAATGTACCTCCTGGTGGGCGACCTATTGGTGCTAGTGACGCTCCAAACATCTACACTCAACCCCATGGGATTGCTCCTGCAGTTGTGAACAACAATAATATCAAAATCAAGCACACCTTGATCGCGATGGTTCAGGAAAACAAGTTTCACGGGCTGCCAATGGAGGACCCCTTGGATCATCTTGACAAGTTTAACAAGCTCTGTAGTCTTACAAAGATAAATGGAGTGAGTGAGGACGCTTTCAAACTCTGCCATTTCCCTTTGTCTTTGGGTGGTAAGGCACACCACTGGGAGAAGGCTCTACATCAAAATTCCATTACCTCCTGGAATGAATGCAAGAAGGCTTTTCTTGCCAAATTCTTCTCTACATCACTAACAGCAAGGTTGCAAAACAACATCTCTGGTTTTTCGCAAAAGAATGTTGAAACATTCTACGAGCATGGTACATATTCAAGGGGATTCCATGCAATGTCTCCATCATGGTTTCAACAAGGAGTCACTTCTTAATACTCTCTACAGAGGAACCTTACCCAAGATCAGGATGCTCCTAGACAAAGCTAGCAATGGAAATCTTTTAAACAAGAACGCCAAAGAAGGATGGGAACTTGTTGTAAATCTGGCGCAGTCTGATGGGATATACTCTGAAGAATATGATAGGACTCCAAGGGGCAGCAATGATTCTGATGACAAACCTCGGCGAGACATAAAGTCTTTCAATGATAAGCTGGATAAGCTCCTTCTTGGACAGCAACAACATGTTCACTTCATCAGTGAGGAAGAGTAGGTTCAGCTCCAAGCTGGGGAGACTGAACAACGTAAGGAGATTAGCTATGTTCAGAATCAAGAAAGATATAACAAGAGTTTCGCAAACTACTCAAATAACCCTGGTCTATCATACCGTAGCAACAACGTGGCCAACCTCAGGATCAAGTTTATCCGCAAAAAAATATCCAATCATTCATCAATTATGCTCAAAATCTTGGTTTTGTTCCCAAGAAACAATCACATGGTGGTTATTAGCAGCAACAACAAGTTGGTACCCCTCATGGTTTTGCACCTCAACAACCTCCACCACAACAATCTAATGTGGACGCTTTGCTGCATCAACTTCTTCAAGGTCAAGCGAATGGTGCAATGGAAACATCTAAGAAGCTTGGTGAACTCAACAACAAGATGGACTCTTCATTCAATGACATCTATGAAAAGATTGAAGTTTTGAACTCCAGCGTTACTTCTTTGGAAATCAAGTCTGCTTCCACTTCTGTTTTTGCTCCAACCACAAATGGCCAAATTCTGGGAAAGGCAATACTGAATCCAAAGGAGTATGTACATGTCAATGCCATCTTCTTGGGGCGTACCCACAAATTTTCTTCTCGCACTTGTTCTAATGACATCACTGCGAATAGTGTCGTTCAAGTTTGGGGGGATTTGAGCTTAGATGGAGCTAAAAATGTAGATTCCGCAAAAACTAATCCTTGGATGTGGACGAAACCAGAGTTAGCAACCAACATCAAGTTTGTTTTTGCCGAAAAGCTATCTGTTTCAAAGGAGAACAAAACACCTTTTTTCCCACCACCTTATATTCCAAAGTTTCCATTTCCATCACGGTTCAGGAAGGAGATAATGGAGAAATACCCATCAATCTTTGAGAAATCCTGAAGAAAGGTGAAGTTCAAGGAATGTTGGTACCAAATGATGAATGCAATGCCATAATAGCAGAGAATCAAGAAGATACTGGCTCATTCACTATACCACGCTCACTAGGTCCATTTACCTTCAACAAATGCCTATGCGATTTGGGAGCGTCCATCAACTTGATGCCTCTCTCCGTTTCCAAGAAGATGGGGCTCAATGAGTATAAAGTTTCCGACATATCTCTTATTTTGGCTGACAGATCCATCAAGAAACCTCATGGACTCTTGGAGAACTTGCCTATCGAGATTAGAGTGTTGAGATACCCAAAAACTTTGTGGTTTTTGATATGGACATGGAACCAAAATATCCATTGATCTTGGGAAGGCTTTTCTTAGCTATGGTAGGAACTGGGATCAATGTCAAGAAGGGAAACATCATGTTAAACATGGGGAATGGTCCAAAGATGATTTTCAACATCAAGGAAAAAAATAAGAAGCCTACAATCCAAGTTCAGCTATTGTCTACCAAGGAGATGAATGAGGAAAATCATGAAGATGAATACTCAAGCAATAATTCACCAGAGTACGAGTTGATGGAGGACTCAAACAAGGTTTCAGAGTATAAAGAATCATTTGGGGGTATCAAAGAATCAAATGAAAGAGTTTTTGCGTAATTAGAGGAAACCAGAAAACTAAGGTTGGCAACTAGAGTGAGCAAACTGCCCATTTCAGGAGAAGAAGATTCTGAGCTCAAGCACCAGCTTAAGCACATCCCACCTCAACAACCCACTTCAGACACAACTTCTTATGGAAATAGTTTTGAGCCTCAAGCCCTAGCAATGGACCTCAAAAGTGGTGATCAAGTGTTTATACTCAACCCAAGTCTCAAGCGTTGTCCAAGAGATGTGAACCTAAAATGCTCAAGGAACTTTATAATCAAGGAGGTTCTACATGATGGAACAATCATACTTGTCTATAAGGAGTCGAAAGTGCACAACCAAGCCAAACCAAACAATGGTGGTTGGATAAGTCCGGGGGAAAACCTCGTGAAGGAACCTCCGTTCTCTTTGGAGAATCATCTCAAGGTTACTAGATTTTAAATATGAAGTCAAGCTTAGTGACTTTAAACAAGCTCACTTGGGAGGAATTCCCATGTCTATCCTTGTACATAACATTTTTATTTCAAATTCATGATTAGTTTTTTTTATTAAAGCTTTTAAGTTTTTGTTTGGTTTTGGTTCATTAGGTACCATAGGATCATGACTTTGATACTTGGTATAAGGGAAAAGAGGAAGGCATAGTCAACTTGAAGTGATGTGCTTGGAGAGTCTTTTGTTTTTGAGATCATGTGCCTACTAAAACGAGCTTGATCAACAACTGTTATGATCGAGCCCGAACAGGTTTTGATCAAGCCGGAACAAGTTTTGATTGAGTCGAAACAAATTTGGTCAAGCCCAAGAAATTGTTTTGATCGAGTCGAGTTCAAACTGATCAAGTCCAAGAAGAACTTTGACCCAGCCGGGCATGGTTCTGATCGAGCCCAAGAATCGTTTGATCAAGCCCAACATTCTGACTCGATTGCGAGCCCAAAATAATTTTGATCGAGCCCGGTTAAGGTTTTGATCGAGGCCACAAAGTTTGATCGAGCCCAACAAAAAGATTAACCATCACCTTCAACAAATTTGGTCGAAACATCGCCTCTATCACGCTCACTGTCTCTCCACTTTGTCGACATTACCATGTGAAATTATCAACACTTCACTTTTCTCCTCATAATCCATGCTACATGAAGACAAGGGAGTGTCCTCTCCAACTTTTCAATAGATTCCACCACTTTACTTCTACCCCACAAGATTTATCAAGACTTAAATCATTACTCCAAGGACTACATCTCCTCCACATGTTCTCAAGGCTACACTGATGTCTCTGAATTTTAGCAGTTTTTAGAAGTCATTTACTCTTATTTTAGGATCATTTAGATGTGAATATGTTGCATTTATAGAATTTTTCTAGTAAATTTGCATTTTCAGGAAATTCTGCATTAGCATGTGCATACATATACATTTTGGAGATTTTTCAGGGATTTTCAGGAATTTCCAGAACATTAAGGCAAACTTAGAAAAAGCTAAGGAAAATGCGACAAAGCATGCACATCGAGCCATTATGATCGAGCCGCAGCAACACTTTCATCGAGCCAAAGCCATTTCTACCTCGAGCCAAAGCAACACTTACATCGAGCCGCGGCAATCTCTCATCGAGCCGCGGCAATGTGCACATCGAGCCACACAACATATTTATCATTGAGCCGAGGCAANAGAACATTAAGGCAAACTTAGAAAAAGCTAAGGAAAATGCGACAAAGCATGCACATCGAGCCATTATGATCGAGCCGCAGCAACACTTTCATCGAGCCAAAGCCATTTCTACCTCGAGCCAAAGCAACACTTACATCGAGCCGCGGCAATCTCTCATCGAGCCGCGGCAATGTGCACATCGAGCCACACAACATATTTATCATTGAGCCGAGGCAACTTCTCATCGAGCCAAGGCAATTTATGATCGAGCCAAGGAGAGCACAACATCAAGCCGCATGCACCTTTTGGTCGAGCCACGGACAACAATCCATGTCGAGCCAAAGTATCCTCTACATCGAGCCATGACAAATCTCTCATCGAGCCAAAGTGAATTTCTCATCGAGCCGAGTCAACCTTTTCATCGAGCCATAACAAATCCTCATCAAGCCACAGCCCCATTACATCGAGCCGCAACCTCTTCCCCTTTTGATCGAGCCGCGGCAACTCCACATCGAGCCACCAACATCTTTCACCGAGCCAACAAACAACTTTTGGTCGAGCCATGCTTCCCTTTTACCTCGAGCCGACAATCACTTGTCATCGAGCCACATCAACATCTTCATCGAGCCAAGGTGGCCTTGTCATCGAGCCAAGACAAGTTTTATCAAGCCAATGCAACCATTTCATCGAGCCAAGTTTTAACAACATCGAGCCAAGGCAATTC